>JAOTQH010261757.1:0-11205 GCA_025631255.1 Cornus kousa | reverse complement strand
GGGATTTCGTACTTTGCACTAATAGACTCTAAATCAATCGTTATGGCAACGGCAAGAAGAACTCCCAAATTTAAAAGAGAAGAAAGAAGAAAGAACTTTTTAAGAAATAAGAAGGTATCGGAACTAACCTTTGGGAATGTAGTCAACGAGGTCATTGTAGAAAGTTAAGGATAAGTAACTTTTAAGAAGGGCTCGCCGGAGATATTTTCCAAATTGACAAAGAAGAATGGAAGAGGAGACACAGAAGATAGAAGGAAAAGTTTGGAAACACAGACTAGAAGTTATAAAGGGGACCACTACGTTGACCGAATTTTATAAGGCAATGATAAAGCTTCCGTTTTCAAAACCTAGATCTTCATGCAAGCCGTTTGCGCCCCCACATCATTACTTCAAGCCGCCATATCAATCATGATGTCGCCTCGTTAATCTCGCTCTCATAAATGAAAGATAGAGTAAGGGGGCAGGTGAAGGAGCAGAAAGTGGATCGGCCTCTTTCTGGCCAGTTCACTCAATCCAGGACATCGCTGGGTTATTGATCCACTTTTAGAATGACCCACCAGGCCCAAAGATCAATTCCGCCATTCCCAGTCCCAGTTTATTCAGCATTACAAAGTGGACTTCTATGCACTATGGCCCGAATATATGGCCCACTGAAGATTAGCCTAAGTTCGAGGGTTTTGAGAGAGGAGTTAGGGCAAATGTAAACTTCTATAAATAGAAGTTAGAGAGATGGAAAGAAGGAGATTGTGTGAAGTGTAATTGACTACTTTTGGAATATAGAGAGAAATTTCTTGCATCTTCAAACTTACATTCTCGCTGAGAGTTATTTTGTAATCAAAACAGTATATATACCATATTCATATATATACTATAATTATATTCACACACACACACACACACATATAATTATAAATTTGTAAAGTATGTAGGGATATTTTAGTCTTTTTATTTAATTCTTTAGGTAAAAAGCTCTTTTGATAAAGTCAAAGGATATTTAAGTTATTTTATATAGTGTCAGAATTGTGCACATGACGGTTGGGGTATGAGTGAAAGACAGAACAAACGTTTCTAAGGTGAGTGATAGTTATTTTCAAAAGTTGTTTCAATGTGATATTTGGTCAAACCTGAGGTAGTGTCAGTGAAATTAACCCTAAGTATTTTAGTGGCCAAGACATTAATTATACCCACTAGAGAAATGGTGCTTCCAAACATGGATTACACTAAAATATGATATATATTTATATATATATATTCAAATGATTAAAATGATGTATGGTATTCTCCCTTGAAGATGCTTCCTAGCAACTACCTACGTACCAATAACCTTTTTTAAAGATTAATATCTAATTGGAAACTTAGATGTCATTACATTTGCAAATCAAATAATTAAAGCTATGAACTGTGGTTGTACCACTTTCTTTGTCTAGGTGAAAATGGATTGCTTGGAGCAACTTTAAAGGGGAAGCATTTTCACCTTGTAGCTTTTCTTGTACTTAAAATTAAGCCACATTATCCCAAGCCATTTCCTTAATCAAAAAGACTATAAATTCGATATATGTATACATATGAATATATATTATGATAAGGCAGTGCGTTGATTGATTTTCAAGAACTATATACAATTCGAAATGACTCTATCCTTCATCATTTCCAGGGGCAAGTTAGGTATCCTAACCTTTAATTTGGCTAAAACCAATCCCCATACACTCGGGATTGGTTAATACTTGAAAAAAAAACTCAGGAAGTAAGCTGTCCCTCATGGGAAAGTCGAACTCAAGATCTTCGATCACCTTCTCAAAGGCTAGGCACTTAGATCAGCTGTTCCATCAAGGACTTGAGTTGATTACCAAAATTAATGCATTAATCAAAATGCCACGGTCACATTAAGGATAGGTTCTTATGGGCATTTACAAAATATAGACCCTTGTATAAATTTATATTTATAAATAGTTACAGTTAATACCAAAATTAAATTTGTATAGTAAAAGAGATTAAGAACTCTTATAACCTAGCATTAGATGTAATACACACGCAAGATTTGCATAAGATTGTCGTCTTGAAAGTATAGTGTTGTCTTATTTCTAAACTAAAAATTGTATACCTGTAAGGATTATTTATTTATTTATAAATGTAGATTAAAAATAAAGTTTAATAAATTTTTATTTATCAATTATGTTCTCCAAAAATTCTAATCATTAAAGATGGATTCTGCTTGTTTTTGTGTGCACTACATATGATATTACGTACAATTGCACTACAAGAACTTCTCCTAAAAAAGGCTATGTTCTCCCTTCTATTAGTGGTTGTAATACTATATAAAGGGAGCTTAGGAGCCCCATATTAGAATCAGAAACAATTCACTAACTATGGGAATTGAAGGCCCTCTCCTCCTTATTCTCCTTGTTTGTGTTGCTTCAGTGGCTCGCGGTGATGTTGACGCTGCACCGAGCGTTGATACAGAGGCCAACTGGTCTTTCAAACGAAGTAATTTTCCAGATGGTTTCATATTCGGGGCAGGATCATCGGCTTACCAGGCACGTCTTTAATTGGATTCCTACCTTAATAAAATTAAGAGTAATAATACACTTTCTGAAGACTGAGTGCATCCAAAGGAGGAGCCTGTTTGGCTTTCCCTTTCGGTACTCTATCTTCGGACAGAAAATCACTATTATATGAAAAACAACTCCTTTTGTATGTTATTTGAAAGTACCATTTACTTCATTTTCCGAAAAAAAAAAAACGTATCATTTATTTCCTTCATTTTATTTTATTTTTTTGCTGCAATAGTATGAAGGTGCTTGGAATGCAAGTGGTAAAGGAAAAGTAATTGGGATTACTTCACTGAGACATACCCAGGCATCTCTCTCTCTTTCTAAATATACATGTATACACATACTGATTAGAAATATCATTTCTATTTAAGTGCATGGCATTAATTTATAGTCCAAACTATGAAAAATGACTTGCGTGCCCTTTGGTTGCATGTCATGATATTACATGCAGTGATTATAAGATGATTACCAAAAAAAAAAAAAAAAAAAAAAACTATGTCCATCGCATAAATTCCTAAATACTGACTCTGTTATATATCAAATTGATTGATTGAAAAACTGTGGCAATAGTAGTTCTTAAGGGGCATAACACACCCTAAGCACATAGACAAGAATAAATTTGAAGATACCAATGGATATTGACTCTCAGTCTTTCCCGCTAGAATGTTCCCAGAAAACAACAAATAGTTAGCTGAATATGAGGAAATTTAATATTGGTAAAGCCTAAAACAAACTCTGAAATGAGTGATGCTACATTCGAGATGTTGTACCTCAAATGAATAGCAGAAGAAAAGAACTTATTGAAAAAGTCAATTATGAGATTGAAGGTTCGGGAAATAAAGTAAAGAACCTAGGAATGGAAAAAAGAAAAGACTTCTGTTACCTAGCTAGCTGGCACTTTAATACAACAAATTTTGATGAACATCATCAATTTGCGAAAAAGAAATAAAGAAAAGAAATGGACAATTTTAATCCGCATATAGTGGACATGAGTACAAGCAGTTCAAATTTACAGTCATGAGATTCAAAATGGACAAATCTATAAAGTCTATATTTCATTTAATTAGGTAAACACATGGACACAGCTGGTGTGGCACGTGTACATTTTATTACTAAATTGGGGTGAATGTGAAAGAATTTTAAACAATAATCATAGAACAAACTTGGAAGTACGTATGACATTCAAAATAGGTTCATTAAAATGCACTAGTTCCTCTACCCATATTTTGATTAAAATCAAAGGCACTCTGTCAACAAGTGTGCAGAAAGTTAGCAAGATGTTGCCCTCATATCAAAGCGCTTTTAAAGGAAAAAACCGTGAATAAGAGTCCATAAGATAATGGTGTAATTGCTTTTACTAGTGAGACATAATGATCCATATATCTGAAACAATTTCATACCCTACAACCCAATGATCCTCCCATTCCTAACTCTGGCCAGACAAGAGACAACCATCCTAGTCGGGCTGCTATAGCTACAGGATCTCAAGTTGATGCCCCAAGAATGGAGTTTGAATTTCTTCCTCCTGGTGTTACTGAATGCCAGTCATTAAGGTTTGACACCACAAAATTCCATCCCAAAAAAGACAAACTCTGCCTAAAGTTTTATGTATGCAATATTTTATCAAGTAAGAGATTTTATGCATTCTTCTGTCTTTCACACTCTTTTTACAACTCTCTCAGCATATAGCAGTCAAATAGCATGTCCCTAAATCCAGGGTAACATGTAACTCTTCTGCCCTTGGTAAGAAGTTCAATGTTGGACAGCATATTATCAAGTTCAACAGGCATGGAAACACAATAATATGAAAACATGGAAGAAAATAACATATATTTAACTAGCATTAAATCAGATGGTATAAACTATGCAGACACAAAATATATACCATGAACAATATACTTATGGTTTTGCGCCATTATTACAGCGAGGAAAGGGGGAATTTTTTTAATACAACAATGGTAAATGATATCATATCATTTTGCTATAACAATATCACCAAATAATAAAATCTTGACATTCAGTCATATGGGGCCACTCAAGCACATGTCCCGTGTGCTTTTCCTAAAACACATTTTGAGCTTTTCGTAAAACTTCTACCAGCACCTGAAAAAAAATACATCAGCATAGACAGCATAAAACATCAGTTTTTATGACCACCACTATAAGCCTCTTTTTGTTGTAATATAACCTTTGACATTATTTCTCCAAATTATTGTCAATCAATTCTCGACCCAAAAAGCAACAGAACCCTATTACCATAAAATATATATAATATTTGAAGAGTAGCGTTACTTGTCTGTTGTATGGACCTATCTTCATTGATGTAAATAACTAACAAAATATGTTTTGAGTCTCACTTATCAAAAAAAAAAATATACGTTTGAGTCTCAACCAAAATAGAATCTAATTTCTGATACAACTAGCTAAACGAGTTAGCAAACCTAAAAGCACAAATGGGTTTGCTAATCAACAAAAAGGTGCAAGCCATGATCACATGGTTGAAACATATTCAACTCAAAAAAAAAAAATATAAAAAATTTAAATTAAAAAAAAAAAAAAAAAAACCTGAGATTTTCTAGGAATACCCAAAATCCTTTATGGGCGCCATAATAGAATCATGCTTTGGTAGAAACTTACCAGCTCCCCCAAAACCAAACATCCTCATAAATCACAGCAACAATTACTGAAAGCCAAATCATTAACATTAATTGCACAAATGCCGAGATCCATGACCCTCTTCTCTTTCAGGTAAAACCACGTTAATTTACCAAACATATACAACAAGAAAACTTCCCTACTGCTGTTAGAAAAAGCCAAAACCCTTGCATACTGCCTGCCATACATGTAGTCGAGATTTGGCACCGTTATCATTAGGGTGAAGACTTTTGTCCATGACTCCTCCACCAAATAATCATTCATGACCCATAATTCGAAAGCCTCTTGTTAATTAATAGCATAAAGTATGCACAAACATTCATCCAAAACCCCCACGGTCCCATAACAAACACTATAAACGATTGGCACCTCTATTTCACAGTATTCCTCATCCACGGGATCAAAACCAACAGCAAAGTCAAACAAATCTGTCCGATCTCTATAAGCTAACCAATGCAAAGCACCATCAACGAGCACACCCGGATTTCTCATAGATTCAGGAGGCCAGTAAAGGAAATACTTGAAGCCCCCACATACCCGCCTCCACAAATTCGATCTTAAACCATAAACCATTACTTGGGAGGAAGCGTGATCCGGATCCTCATATACCAGCTCAACCCTAACCACCTTGTAATCATCACCCACGGAATCATACATTATTCCATGTGCGTGGAAAACCCCACCGTGAGTTGGCACTGGAGGTAAATTTTTGTACTCCTTGGTGGAAGGATTTAACTAGGTAATGGTTGCACACATGAATCGATGCAAACAGATCAAACCATTGCAAAAACCTTCTACAGTAGTACGATACGCGTCAGATTTGACGGGGTTATGGACTTCTACAACATCTAGACGTGGGATACTATTACCAATCTTCAAAACACCATCTAGCATATCAAAGTCTACTGAATATATTATAGAAACATTTCTAAAAATTATACTCAGATTCGTTCCAGTTTCAAGTGATCGGTTTAGTTGCAAATTGATGAACCTAGGTGAGTCAATTAGGGCACAACATCGTTTGGAAACGCACCTGAAATGTAGAAGATCTTTTACCGATAGTCGGGAGAGAATATCGTCGATCACGTCCTCTGGAGGCTCCGACGTCAATGACGCCGCCACAGACTGCTTCTCCCTCTTCCCCTTTTCCGATCGATTCCGCTTTCTTCCCATGGCTGCTTTTTCACACGAATATCACGGCACGTAGACGAGAGTAATGCATAACAAAAGTTTGTGTGTGTGTGTTTGTGTGTGAGAAAAAGCTTGATGTCATAAGAAAAAAGACGTCGTTTAAAGGTTAAGTGGTTCATTTTAATTGTGCTCAATTAACTAATGGAATTATAGACCTGAAAGAATGCTCAATTTTGGTTGGCAATGAAATATAATATCCTAGAGGAAATTGTAGAGGTCAGTATTGAATTGGTTGGTGTAGTATTAATGGCGTATATAAATTATAATGGCTTATATGAAATTGCAGCCAGTGACATTATTTAAATTAGATAAAAATTAAAAACTAGCCAAACTAAACAAATATTACTTCGTGCTCACTATTCTTTTCCTCTAAATCTTTCAAATCCCTCCAAATCACTCGATCCAAACTTGAAATTCAACTCTGTAAATAATTTTTTTAATGGTAAGTTTAGTGTGTATAGAAAAACTCTGTTAATTGATTAGTCATCATGTTTAGTTATTCGTAACTAATCATATTAAGTAAATTAATGAACATTAAAAAAAAGTGTGTACAATCTCTCAATTTTCAAATAGAAGGAGAGGGGTTTGGGTCCAAGTGTGAGCAAAAAATACCTCTGAATATATTTTTTACAAATGAAAAAAAAAAATATAATCATCAATTTATAATTCTAGAACGCTGTAGAAACTCAAAATATCTACTAGTTTATCTTCGAAGAATTAAATGTAATCTAGCTGCTAAGGAAGCTCCAGAGGGTGGAATTATGTAGAAATTCAGTTGTTCTAGTGATTGCTCACCGAGTCCTTGTGTAATAACATTGGACGCATCATCTCACTGATCAAATCCTCCATCCGTTCAAGACTAGCTTCTATCACTCTTGCGAGCACCTCTCAGTTAAGCCAAGTACTGTCCTTCAATGACTTACAATACCTCTATTACAAAGGCTGCTCCCTTTATGGAGGTCATTCAAGTTTGACACAATAGGACTTGGAATGCTTTCAACCTGGTTGTTTCAAGAGATGATTTGATTAAGGTCCAATTTCCTGTTAAATCAAGGGTTGTTTTGTTTAAGTTTCACTTTACTGTTAGCTTATAGCCTGCTACAAGCTTGTTTTCTGTTGTATGCAACTTTGTTGTCCCTTTTGTATCGTGGTTGCTGTTGTATTTCTTTTGGGGAGCTACTAGTGCTCTCATGTATATTCTTTCCACATTTCTATTTATACAAGCTTACCTTTAACTAAAAAAGAAAAACAGTTCATCCCTTTCACTAAATTAAATCACATCCTTAGTCATATATACATTGTTAGCATATCATCTTCTTTAATTCTCTTGCTCCTCAACCAAAATATATATATATATATTATCCCATCAAAGTTTGATCGAGTTATCAGATTAGCTTTGTTGGAATTTAAGCTCTATAGCGAGGGAGAGATAACAAAGAAAGGCATAAAGAGATTGAAACTGTTTCATATGTAGTGAATTTTGCTTTCAAAATATTTTTAAAGTTTTTTGTGTTTTTTTGGTTAAAAGGATAAGTATTATAAAAGGAAAATAAATGTACAAAGTGGTGAAATCCACCAGAGCTAACCAAAGATACACATTTTGGCAGCATGTACCAAAACGTAATACAAGTACTCTACATTACCAAACCATACAACAGACATACACTAGACATGAGTTCAACATTTACTCAAAAAAGGAACCAAGAGTGACCTTATGCATAAGACCAGCCTTGAATGAAGAGTTGATGTAACGACTCTAGTATCCCAATCCTTCTTATATCAGTGCTGCTCCTTAATTTGAGAGCGGCAAATCTTGCTCTAATGCACACCTTAATGTGATGAATGATTTGTGTGGTTGAAGAGGACTGATTCCTAAAAACTCTTGCCAAATGAAGTAAATTGCACTTGAAAGCAGTAGCTTATGAGTGATGTAGTAGTCTTGTGTCCAAGTTGTTGCGCACCAAGAAATCAAGTCCTTCCAAGTGTCAGGTCTAATGTAAAAACCAGCAGCATGTTGGATGAAGTTCCAAATTTTGGAGCTAAATTGGCATTTAAAAAATATGTGATCCACTGACTCCCAATGAGCAAGACATAAGTAACATGCATTGGTGTAGTGCTTCTTCATCATTGGCTTAGAATCCAGTATGGCAAGTCTCTCTTTTAGTGTTAACCAAGCAATGTAACCATGCTTTGGGATATGGTATTTTAACATAATGCGATGATCCCAACCAAAAACCAGTGAGTGAGATGGAAATCCCAAGTAAAAAATAAAAATAAAAATTTTCTAATTATTTAAGAAGTTCGTTTAACAGTAAAAGGAAAATTTTGAGTAAAATTACTTTCCATAATTACCTATTTTTTAAAATTTTATTTCAAAAAATACAAGAAAATTTTGATTTATTGAGTTTTATGAACTTAAAATATTACATTTTCTTTTATGATAAGTTTACACTATTCAAATTTTAAATGGTAAATTTCTTTAATTTTTCACTACTAATTTTTGTCTAAGCAAACAGAAAATAAAAATTGATGGGTGTCAGCAGTGTCACCTCACAAAAAATCCTACAACCCGAGCCGCTCAACACTAGGATCATATATGTATTTCATATGTTTGGATCTAAATTGGTAAATATACGACATTACATACATATATAATTAGTTTGATGGTAAATATACAACATTGTATACATATATAATTATAGGATAAAATGCTGCAAAATTATATTTCCCTTTCAATTATTTTTTAATTTTTCAGTTTATTCCAAACACAAAAATGAAATTCAGTTTTGATTTCAATCCATTTCCTTTTCCAATTCTAAATTCTAATCCTAATGAATTTGATTCCAAACAGAGCGTAAAGCGTAGGGTACCCGCATTGCCCCTCAAACCCCTAATCCTAGCAACCCACCACCAAAACCCCTTACCCTCTCCACCGCCCTAAGCCCTAGCAGGCGCCGTCCTTAAGGGCAACTTTATCTCTTTCTCTTTAGACCGTCTTCAGTACTCTTTTACATCAACCCTTCACTCTCAGCCCACATATTAATCAAAATCTTCTTATTTTTTCCTGTAGTATTCAATGTCTATACAATCTTCCTCAGGCTTTCCAAAAGAATCGCTCAATGACCTAACGGTGGTTTGTTCGGTGGCTAGAAAAGTACAATATTCATCTTGGTCCGACCTCCCAGAAGAATTGCTGGACTTGATTTTGGAACGTCTCACGGACTTGTCTGATCTCATACGATGTCACGGTGTCCGCCATTCAGTGCGATCTGTTGCAGCACTGAAGCTACAAGTAGTTCCTCCATTCCTACTCCTATGTAGTTCAACGACGGTCACCTTAAAAAAAGATTACAGTCGGACACATTCTTTTCGGAAGGGCTGGAATGAGAAGTTTGATTTCGGCTTATACAACATGTTTCCTATTGGTCCAACCTCATACGTCTCGTCTCACCATGGATGGCTACTACTTCTCAACTACAACATTAGAAAGGAAATTCCACCACCATCAATGTTGATGACGGGTGATAAAACCCCTAAAATTAGGTTGTCCAAATTTTCTTCTCCTCCTCCTCCTCCCCACGTTCTGAATAAAAAAACATCAACACTGCATCTTTTCAATCCCTATTCAAGAATCCTAGTCAAGATTCCACCACCTCCACCGTCACTGTGTACGGATGTAAACCGATATGGACTCGTCACATCATGCATTGCTTCTTATCCCAATTGCATCATCTATGTATCCAATCATCATACAGGTGACTCAGCCTTTTGTGGAGTACGACAGGGAGAGTGGTCGCCTCTCTTTACCAAGTCCAACAAGAAGTACATATTTGCCGAAGTCATCTTCTACAAGGGTCACTTCTATGGCGTTGAAGATAAACATGGTGTCCTCCAACGTCTCTTGTTCAATATAGACAGTAATTCTTACGAGGAGGAGATGGTATCTGTTGGTAGAACTTCGAATAGATACTTGGCTGGGTGTTCATTTAGATACTTGGTTGGGTCGTCTTCTTCCTTGATGATGGTTGTGAGGAGGTTTCAATTTAGAACTATATCGTTTGAGATTTACAAGTTGGATTGGAGCAATGGTAAATGGGAAGAGGTGAGTAGTTTGGGTGATCAATCAATCTTCTTGGCTCATTACGATTCTAAACTAGTCTCGATCAGTGCTGACATTCATGAATATGATCGGAATGCCATATATTATGTTGATGATCTCTTTGCATATGCATGCATAAAGGATTTTGGGTGGTATAACTTGGGAAATCGTATGTTTAATGAATTAAACTTATCCACACACCAAATGAATCAACCATTTCGTGGATGGTTTCAACTGGCAGTATAGGAGTATTTTAACTCCGGAAATGAAAATCATTTATTTAATTCCCTTAACTATAATAGGAATATTAATGGGGTTTTGACAATCCTATATGGGGCTTTGAGTAAACATGTTCACTCTTGGGTCATTATTGTTGTGCCTAGTGCTACATGCTGAAGTGATTACTGAATGTTAACACTTGATGTTATCTGTGTCTTCGTGGTCTTTGGTAAACTACAAATTCATGGCTGAGCTGAAGTGTTGACCTGCTATTTGAAGTATTAACCTGCTGTTTGAAGTGACGAGAATGGCAAACTACTCACTCAAGAACTGATGAATCTTGCTGGTCTCATACTAGATTTTTTGGTGGCATTTTACTATTTACTATGTTTGTAATGTTATATCGTGTGACTGTTTTGGTTGCATTGTTGTATATGGTGTTTATCTTTGTTGTGGATCTGGTCTAGGCTGTATTGTCCACATGTGGAC
>JAOTQH010261746.1:0-11206 GCA_025631255.1 Cornus kousa | reverse complement strand
CTAAAATCTGAAATAGTAGTTTCAGATTTTATTTTCAAAAATTGAATTTCCTAATTTATTTCCTAGAAATCCGACACAACACATCTTACATTCTTACTTAATTACACAATTTGCTCAGAGTTAAAGCAATTATTAACCAAATAAAAAAATAAAAAGTTTCTGAAGGGGGAAAATACCTTAATTCTCCAGTCCTTGGCTTCTTAGGATCAGCAAAACGAACAATTAATGGCTGATCACAACCCTAAATAACAAGAAAGATTTACAAATAAATGAAAATCCTTAAAAAGTAAATCAGAAAATCAATAAACATCAAACAAAAAGGTTTACTCTCATGACGTAGGTTCCATTTAGCGCATTGATTGCAGCTACTGCCATATCCCTATGAGAAAATTGAACAAACCCGCATCCTTGAAAGTGGCATGAATATACAAAATACGAAAACATAAATTTACAGTATAATGCAGAAAAATCTTTAACTACCAATTAACAAAGAACACAGATAATACTGTGAGCAACAAAAAGCGATAACCCATAGCACAAGCTCTCCTTTATAAGAGAGTGACAGGGACTTTTCCCGATAAAACAACTGGATAAACTCACCAGTTATTCTAAAGTAATATTCTATGAGAAAACAAACTTCAAGCATTCAATGCATACAGACTACAGACTAAAGAGAACACAAGATCAATTATAAAGAGTGAATCAGGCACCCAAACAAGAACAGGGGCAAGCTGATGTCATCTTCTAACCTGTTTCTTCCACTTTATGCAGAAATGCATCAAAACTTGAAAATGAAAACAATATTGAGCTATAAGAGCAATGGACAAACCACGATTCTGCTTCTGTTCGTCACGCACAAAGTAAACTTCTTAGACAAGACCATAAGCAGAAAATATCTGACAGTGAAAACAATCATATAAAACTGAAAACCTTGTAAAAACTAAAAAGACAGAATATATAAAGAAACGATAAAACAGAATATTCTGTCATGGTCATTTAAATAACAAGAACTGACAAGGAAAATTAACATTTTAAATGAATAGGTGAGTCTTGCACAAGGGACTATAAACACGTCATATTTAGAACAGCGAATGAACCGAGTTGACTCAAGAAACAAGCTTTTCAAGCTCAGCTAGGTTATAACGTAAGGCGTTTAGACTCAACTCAAGATTGCCCAAGCCTAGAAGACCACTTTTCAAGCTTGTCAAGCTGTTACATGGCTGGCTAATCCAAGGTCATCTGGGAGAAAGATTCCCTTCAATATGTACTCTTTTTTTCCCCTTCTCTAGCTGATAAGTTTTAAAAGTTAAACAGCTCAAATAGAAAAGGATGGAAGGTAACATGATGCAACGTGTCATGTAAATATTGTCACCTTTTAGCAAGGCCATCTTCACTTTGACCTTCAGTTATTATCTGTTATTATATTCAAATCAATTGAACCATGAAATTAAAAGAAGTCCGAAGAGTATGAGAAAACTACATCTTAGCCACTGTGGACATTATCTTCACGAGGCCAAACCACTGAAAATCGGACATGTTTGGGCTCGGCTCGTGTAATGAACATGCTGTTCATTAACAATTTGGTTCATTTCAGCCTAATGTTAATTATGGCATGCAGAACGTATAAGGGCTCTCCGAGGGCAGGACTTGGCAGAAAGGTTGCTCCATTGTGACCCAAAAGTCACAAGTTCGAAAACACACTCTCTGCATGCCTCCGTAAGGCTGCGTATATCTGTCCCTCCCCAGACCCCGCAATGCCAAAAGTCTCGTGCACCAGGCTACCTCAAAATCTATAGTACTAAAATAATTGATCAACAGTTAAGTAACCAGGCCGGGCACTGCCTATCAGACCAGAGCACCAGTTAACCGAAGCAGTTAACCGAAGACTTAACTATACATGTATGAAAATATAAAAAATAATATCCCAAAGTATACATATGCATATTCTCTAATATACATAGATAGAGGTGCACCCCAAATGTAACTACACATGTGCGCCACATAAGCAGCATGAATTACTGCCAACATCTCATATATATGCTACCCATACACAGTGCACATACGCTGCAAGGAAAGAAGGAATTATATATATATATATTTTTTTCATTTAAATGGGCTAGGGTAAATTTAGGAAGTAATAACATGCAACATACTTCTTCAATTTCCCTTTTTGTAGCTTGCTTATTCAGGGAACCAACGTACAATTTGAAAACATGTGTTCCAGAAGCCCCTACCAAAAAAAGATGACATCAGAACAAGCAGGGTGAGGAAGAGTAAAACTAAAATGCCAAAAACATCATCATTGAACAAGCAAGCACATGCAGGTAATAACTTTTCCTTTAAAGCATGCAACCCAAATATAAGAAGACTTCCAACTACATCAAAAGTGGAAGAACAGAACTAATATAAAACAGATTAGAAAAAATTAAAAATAAAAGAACGCTTGCCACCAGCATCAGAGAGCCACCATTATTGTGTTGTATCTCTTTATATACCTACAACCAACATCAAAGTTGTAAGATGATCACTTTCCTCATTTTTATATGGGATATTAAGATCCCTCACCAACAAGAATCCGACCATTATTTTATTATGGTGATTTGGTCGCCAATTGTCAAATGATTCCTCACTTTCTCAATTATAATAAAAGCAAATTTTTTGTAGGTGCTCAGCTTGCTGCTTTCTGTTCAAGCTCTGCTCGCTGCCTACTCCACGTGTCACCACAGCTTCGCCTACGCTATTATGGTGATTTGGTGACCAACTGTCAAATGATTCTTCACTTTCTCAATTAAACTAAAATAATTTTTTTTTCTTTTTGGTGTGTAAAATAAGAGCATCTTATAACAACCATGAATGACCTCGTTTTTGTTTCACTATGGCAATTATGGTTGTCTCAAAAGACACTACCAATTCATACCTTCAAATGCATTTTAAACAAAAATAAACCTATTCAGTTACAAAGGTCTTCCAAACACCCCTTAGTTCTTTTATCCTTACACTTTTCCTTAAAGCTGCCACAAATAAATCTCACCATTTATTATACTAAGACATTAGAAAGGTATCATTTTGCAGTTTTGAGCAATGTATATCTGTGTCAAATACTCCTACATATTACCAAAAGAAATGAAAAGGCAAATAGACAAAACATGAGCACCAAGGACCATAACCTAGTGGTACTTCCTCGCCTTTCAAAGTGGAAGGTCGAGGACTCAATTCCCCTCAGGGGCAAAGTGGGGAGTGAGTCAATTTCTAGCCAAGGTAAAAAAAAATGGACAAAACATGACTGTGTGATTGAGGATGCAAATGTAACCCAGATGTACGTGAATTGTGACCAACGTCTAGACAAAACATGCCTGTGCAATTAAGGATGAAAATGTAACCCAGGTGTACATGAATTGTAACAATGTCTTTCAATTTGTCTTCAAACCTTGGGCCAAAGAGGTTCAGTGCATGCTTAAAATATTAATGATATGCATAGTTACAGAATTGGGACAAAATTTTCAAAAAAACAATACATTTTTTAAGCATGGGACAATTACCAAGGCGTTCCCGTTCTCCCTCAGCATATCTAACTCTGATAGGGACCACTCCCTGGAAGAAATAGATACTTCAAATGATGAAATTCTGATTAAATAATCAGTAGAACAAAAGTTAGAACACTCTTTATCAGTTCCCCCAAAGAGAGAACTTACCCCAGGAAAAGTATATTGATTGTGCAATGCTCCAATAGCTCGGTCCGCTTCCTCTACAGTCGTATATTTTACAAAACAACATTCTGTAGGAGTAGACATTTTACATGCTAATTCCATCAGACAATTGTTTCACAAACGGTTGATAGCAAACAATTGGTAGTCATACTATATATTTGCTCATAAGCACAGTAAAATCTACAAGTGTGAATAGAAATGGTGAAAAGAAGTCAGCTGGAGGGCAAAAGAAAAGATCACCTGAAAAGATCATTTCTCATGTAAGTGCTAAATGTGATGTCCATATCACAAGCAATTCATTACATCTTACAAATTTAACAACTAATAATAGAAAGTTAAAAGTAGACTTTGAATTATGTGAAGAATACAGTGTTTACAAATTCGCAACATGACCACCAAAGGCCATGTAACCTAGTGGTATCTCCTCTTCCAAAGTGAGAGGTGATGATTCAAGTCCCCAACGGGGCAAGTGGGTGCGTGAGTTTCTTGAGAGAGGGAAAAAAAATATATGTAAAAATCCATACATGGTGTTCAGTCAACAAAGAACTCTATCAAATAGCCCACAACAACATAGCTAAAGCTTCAAATAAGATTAAACCACATAGAAATTCAGAAAGGGGCCAAATTTGAAAAATACCCCCTTTTGTGCTTTTTTCCTTTTTTGTCTTTTTCTTTTTCTTCTGGTTTTCTTAAGGAGGGGAGATAGTGGACATGTATCATTCAATTTTAAGAAGCAGAATTCTAATAATTGACAACAGAGTAACAAGTAAAGATCTATAAACCTAAATTCGTGTACATAAGAACTAGAATATGTAGATTTCACATGGATAAACAAAGGGATAGAAAGTTTGATCTAGACCCACCAACCAAGTCCACCAAAAAACAAAAAGGTTCAACTTATTAAGACATGCAACTTGTAATCAAGTTACTTCAAACAAAATCTATTATAAGCGGATCACAGCGAATTGGAAATCAGAACTCACTGGGTTGTATCCTTGAATACCTCACATGCACTTTCAGCAGTCGCACACAATCTATGTATGGACCAGAGTAAGATCATTTCACAAATATTTCATAAATATATAGTCAATGACCAGAACCCTGAAAGTTTGTGTGAGGAGATGGACATATTAATTCATAACCACCTAAAACATAACGATTTGTGTAAATCCACTTGAATAATTATCAAAAAAATTGGGGGGGACGGGGTTGAACTAACCTCTTTCCCCACTCTTCTCTTCCTCCCTCCCACTCCATTTTCTTAATTTTCTCTGCCTACATGCATCAATTCAGGTTAGGTGGATTCAGAGTTCCGCTGTTAACTCTAAGAAGGATGCAGATTCACTTATTAACCCAAACAAAGGAGATCAATGATAAGGTGATAGGAAACAGTGCAATCTTTTGTTCTTTTTTATGTTCACCTTTTCCTTGGCTTTGAGTTCTAACTGTTAGGGGGAATGAAGTTCTTTTCCTTTTTCCTGAAAGATGGGGAGGGGTTGTTTGCATTCCTATTTCTTTCTATTGGACCTTCCTTTGTTGAATTGCCTACTGAAATGACTCTGATCATAGTTTCATTTTTGCCATAAGGGTTTCGGTTTGAGATGTCTTTCATCTGAGCAGTTTCTAACCTTACCCAAATCCACTAGAACCTGCCCTTTTGGATGATCATAGATTAAAAAACGAAATCAAAAAATGCCAATCATATGATAATTGATTGTGCATAAAAGAAACTAGTACTCATCACAATCAATTAGTGAAAGAGAGCATTTTAACATACCTTGTTGTTGGCCAGTTCTCTTATCCTTGAGTAGAACAACTTCGAAGATATTTCCATATTCTCCAAACAAGGAGCGAATCTAACATGAAAGGATCAATTACTAATACTGATATGAGGCAATAGAATTTTTGACAAGCAAAAAGACAGTACAAATACCATTAGTGTCAAAAAGTAAATGACTGACTGCAAATTGTGATTGTCAAAAATCCAATACAGAGATGTTAGATATTCAACAACTACAAAAGTTAATTAGGAAAAAAAACAACTACAAAAGTGACCATCTACTCATCTACATAATAACTTAAAATTTAAAGCAACTTAGTATACATGAGTGAGCTTTCTAAAGCTAACTAATACTAGATATCAATGATTTTTTCGTTTTTTGTCTAGCAGCATTGTTAGTTGGAAAAATATTTTATTTCATCATGTTCAATGCGTCCCAGTGATTAAGAAAAATACCTGGCTCCTTATGTGTGAAGAAGAACCTTACAAATAACATGTCTGGCTATTATTGGACCATATTAGTAGATTTGGTATCAGTTAGATCCACCGAAAAAATACGTAATTTTTCCTCCCTTTTTAATGTTACACAAGGACACGTGGTCCAATAATATCGTGACACATCATTTGTAAGGAAAAAATTCCTCCTCAATAGTAAGGAGGAGAGTATTGTTCAGTGACTAAATCATACATACCCCACCCCCAGTCGAAATAAGGGCGATACATGTAAAAGTGCATGCAAGCAAATATATTCATATAAAAAAGACATTAAATGCAATGATATAAATTACTGGGAAACAAATATATAAATAAATAAACAGCTTACACTAGTAATAACTGATGATTGCAAAAGATGATACGTTTAAGCATGTATTTTCCAACTGAGGGCCGGTGACAAGAAAAGTGAAAAATAAATAATTGATGGACTAGAACTTACTTATAATAATGGAAATGATGATGGCTCAACTGTACAAACAACTTACATTTTCTTCCCTTGTTGTTCTTGGAACGGCTCCAACAAAGAGTTTCACGTAGCTGACACCATCAACATAATCTAAGAAAACCGTAATTTCAGTAATCTTGATTCTTTTAAATGAAAACATGTCATGGGGATGAGAAAACAAAAGTATAATGAATTCTATATGGGAATACCAAGCAACTCAAAACCAAAATAACAAAAGATAAGAGATACAATTAAAGAATTATATCTTTAAGGCTGTGAGTTCTGGTCATTATTAACTAAATTGAATGTAAAACATCTACTGTGTATCAGTAAATTTAAGATATTCATATTAATTCTAAGACTGTAATGTTCACTCTAATGTTAATCATTGACTATGCTTTAAAAGCTTTAACATGTCAAGTATGATGATGTTACTTATATAATCGGCATGTCCCCTAAGGACGTGCTGTTTCAATTCTCCAGAATGGTCCACGTAGTCGCATGTACTCGATAATATTATACTCCAAAAATGTCAACTGTTTTAAAAGCTTGAAAAGATGGTACCTGTTTTTTTTTTTTTTTTTTTTTACGAATAATATATATATATATATATAGATATATATATATATATATATATATGTACACAGAGAGCCTAGAGAGGCCAAATGAAGAATTAGAAGAATAAAAAATATGATAACGAAGAAGAAAGATAATTAGAGATGAAGAATTAGAGTTGACAAGGAGATGAAGTATCAAAAAGGAGGATGAGGAGAAAGATTCCGTATCCAACAAAGGAGGATGAGAAGGATGCCATAGCGCACCTGGGGAAAAATGCCTCTTGCGTCCGGAAAGAGAAAATTGACGTGAACCAAAGTCACCGTCTCCGCCACAACCAATTGAGTCATTTTGTTCGCCACTGCAATTGCTGTGGTGGTTATGGCGGCGGTGAACATCGCCGGAGAAACTACCGCCGTAGTTGTTGTCATAGTTCCGGTCATGGCGAGAAACAGGTTCGTCCACGGAACGGGATGACGTCGCAAAGTGCGTGTTGCGATGAGAGTCGGAATAATCGCCGTAGCGGTCTCCTTTGTGTCTATCCATGTTCTTGTACTGTGTGAGTGTGTATATATATAAGGATACAATATAACCCTAATCCTAAAATTGGGGCTGTGAATCGAATGGAATCGCTACAAAGAATAGCAACAGAAGGCCACAGATCGATCAAGTAACAACTCCTAGTAAGTAGTAATCACCTTAGCCGATTATTCTTTTCTTTTTATTTTTGTTCTTGGTTTCTGGGAGTGGGGAAAGGGAACACAACCACAGGGAGGTCTGGGATGGCCATAATTCTTACCGTTACACGGGATTTTAAGACAGGTCAATGTCTGCACGCTCGGATTATAGTGTTTCGTTTCATAACAAATACTGTATAAATAATGTGATTTTTTTCAGGAAGAAAGCAAAAAATAAAAATCAGCATTACCACTCGGGAAAAAAAATAATAAAATATTTTGTGTTAGAAATAATTTGTTTCGTGATTTTAATAGGTTATAAGAAAATATTATTTTTATATAAATAGTTGTCATATTAAAGGAGATCACTGTCTTAGTACAAAGAATCAACATTGAAGAGCCCCATTTGACTATTATTATTTGGAATTTAAATGAATATAAAAATAATATGAATTTTTTCAAGAAGAAAGAATAAATAAATAAAAAAATAACATTAACCACTCAAAAAAAAAAGAAAGAAATAATTATTTTTTAGAGGGCTTAGGCGAACTTTCAAATGTGAGGCCCCTTTATACAAAAGGTTTCACACACACAAAATTTTTATAAAAGAGTGCAGAATTTTTATTAAAATGAAACAATTGTGTTTTGTTTACGAGACTACCCAAAAAATTATGTAACGACCCAAACCTAGGAACACATCGGGTATTAACCTGGCTTGGGAACATATAGAAGCAAAATAGTAATTATGCACATTATTATATGTTATAAGTCATAATGATGGCGTATCAATCATATTTAACCAAACCGGATCATGAAAGAATGACAACATCGACTTCGGGTTCACCCTAGTCTCATAGGGTTGACAAGGATAAAATGGTCCTTTTCATGTCAAAATTATGTGGTGGGACCAATACCATTAGGAAGATGGCTAAAAAACATGCAAGTTAGACTCGAGAACGACCCTATTCAGGTTTAAAACGGATAAGTTATGGGCATTTGAAATTTTGATTAACATAGGTAGGGTCAGGCCACTTTGTGCTCGAGCTCAACCTTGTGTTCGAGCACAAAAGTTTGTGCTCAAGCTCTGAGACCTTTAATGAAAAGTCCCGATAGTTGCCCTCTAAAAATCACCCCAATGCTTGAGCATAAAAAGTTGTGCTCGAGCTCTAGGCCCCTAATGCTCAAGCACAATCCCTTGTGGTCGAGCATTAGCCACTCTGAAAAAATCAATTCTCGGTCCAAGACCCTATACTGGAGTATAAAAGTTCGTACTCAAGCATTGGCCTTGGAAAATGGCCAAATGCTCCTACCAACTATGGTTTGAATCCGGTAATGCACTTCGGCACTTGAATGCCTCCCAGTGGTCCAAATTTTATTCCGAAACATAGTCATCTACTTGAGCACGTTAATGAATGAAAAATATACGTCATAGATGAACTACGAACCTAACGAAATGATAATGCCAACTCATATTGTTATATAGCTTTAATAACCCTTAAATGTCCATATGACCCATTGTCAAGATAGTTCATTATACAAAAACTCCCCAAAATAGTGGGGTTACAAAATAAGGTCTCCATGGCCACAAATACAATGTTTTTACATAGTGCTCGTGAATATTGGTTTCATTATAATGTTTTACAAGAGTATAAAATGTAACTAAGCATTGGTTACAAAATACTACAAAAGATGTTTCTATCAACTCCGGTTATCATTGGGAAAATCCATCGTCAACTACGTCTTTGTTATAACCTAAAAAATATTAAGGGGAGAGGGGTGAGCACGGAGGCTCAGTAGAAGTTGCATCTAGGCGTCAACTTTAGACTCCCTTGAGTCACAAAACGCATAACGGGAATGAAAAGGAACTGGGGTCATGCATCGGGATTCGAATAGCATTTAAATCATACAATCATACTCATCATGACAAATATACAACTTCTCACAAGTGTGCAATGTAATGCATCGTGTTCCCAACTTGGTCTCTACTAACGCTAACCCACACCGAAAACCGCTAACTGACTTTACCGAGGCAAGATTGATTAGCTATCCTTAGCCTCTAAACCGATGACTATTTGGGGCCTAATAATCAACTTTGTGTATCCTAAACCAACACGCACTCCCTCTAGGTCAAAGTTAGCACTGGACTCACGAAATTCGGTTACTTTTATAAAAATTTCATTTCATGCCCCTTTATTTATTTCCTTTCCTTATCATGCCATGTATATTCACCAATGTTCTCAATTAGTCAATTATACTAAAAACAACGACACCAACATGAATATGTCATCCCTTAGGAATTTATCTCAACATGGCATTTAATGAAATTTAAATATCACCATAGCATGCTTCACAATTAAGGCAATTTTTATACTTTAAACACAACATGCTCATCATGGAATTATATTATTCTCAACTAAGTTAACACTCACATAGCATGGAAAATCAAAATACGTGTCATAATTAAAAATGTTTAGCTCACATTACTACATCATCATCATTTACATAACTTTGTATAAGAGAATGAAAGTTAGACAATTCAAAATATCATGCTCAATGAAAGACAAAGTATATGATCTTAAAAAACCCCTACCTCAAAGAAGACAACCAAACAAGCCCTAATTAAGTCACACCAATTTTTGAAATTTCCCCAAACCCCAGCAAGATGGATGACAAATGGAAGCTCCTTCCAAGCCCTTTCACTTTGCCTTCATGCCCATCACACTCTAAACCCCTCAAATTTGGCCTTGAAGCTTGAAGTTTGGTGTCTATATGTATATATATAGATAGAGAAAGGAAAACGTAGAGAGAGGAAGTGTTTGGTCGAAAATGAGAGGAAAGGGTAAAGGGTTTGGCAATTCTAATTTTGAGGGTGTGGTTCTTCCTTTGCCACATGTTATCATTTAGGTGATTTCCATTTTTTTTTTGTAAAGTTACAATTATACCCTCCCTTAAACCATGCAATACCTTCATTGTCCCATAAATATCTTCCTCTAACCTATAGATACATGTGTGTGTGTATATATATATATATGTATGTGAAATTTCCGTTGCACCCCTCTATATAAATGGCAAAACCGGGACAGGTTCCCGAGCCCAGAAATTATCCCGATTTTTGAAAAATTCTAAAAATGACACCTTTATTTCTAATTGACTTAAAATCAATAAAAATGCACTTCTAAAACTCCTCGCTTAAGAAAATAACTTTAAAAACCCTTGGGGTCTGTGATACCCTAGGATCTCCGGATGCGGGTTGGCCAGACCCACGCCCGATTACCCGAGGATATCAAACCAATTAGCAGTTTAGCGAACACATAATACAAAATAGAAAACAGGAATGAATAAAATTTTGCTGAAGTGAAAACTAAAATGATAATCCAACAATTGAAAGCTCAGAATAAATATTTCCAATAATAAATAAAACTATTATGTTACAACTGATCCTCCACGAATACCAATCGGTCTCCAAACTATACAACTCGGGAATCCATCTAGTGGACCCCTAATCAAATCCCAACTGCAGTCAAAAGAACTGGAAATAAAACCCAAG
>JAOTQH010261726.1:0-11208 GCA_025631255.1 Cornus kousa | reverse complement strand
CTTCCGGTGTGGGAAATTCTCTCTCTAAACGCGTCTCTAATTCAGATGTGGCTCATTAGCAGCTGAAGGAAGTTGCGCACCAAGACTCAGTAGGCTACGAGAACCTACTTCCTTTGTCCGAGAGTTAACAATATCTTGAAGTCTTGGAGGAAACTGTGACTTATAGATCCCTATCCATGATTCTTTATGCTATTATTCCGCTAAAAAAGAAGAGAATGGAGGAGAAAGTATCCCGCATCTTCCGCTAGGACTACCCATTATGCCAAGGGTTAGCTTATTTTCCTGCTTTCCGTTCCCTCTTTTCTTTTTAAATCTCAGATCGAATCTCTTCTAAAAGAAAGTGGACCCACAAAATCTTCTTAATAGCCCAAGCTCCTGTGGGACCCTTCTTTCTCTGGGGTTTCTGTATGATCACTGTCAGGAAGTTAGCTTGCTATGGTTAGCTCCACTCCCTGGTGCCCCATTCCTCTATCTTTAGTGAACGCCCGTTGCGAACTGCAGCCATTTGGTATGGAGGAGCCGATCTAATTCACTAGGTTCCGAACGCGTAGCTTAACCCTTGGCTTTTTCGTTTTTTGCAAGATCCTAGGCCTATGATAACTGAACCAACAATCTAACATCTATTATACGGCCGGGTTCTTTAGTCACAAACCGCCGGAAAGACATCCATAGGTGAATTCCCTTGCGGTCATCAATTCGGAGGTTTTCCTCTAAAGCAACCAGGTCATACAGACCACCAAGCAATGCCTAAAAGGTCTGTCATGTAATCCAAGCTGCATATCCCTCGTTCCTGTCTCCTATCAATCCTAAGATCCCGTGCTGTCTGTTCAACGTAAGCTCATCAAAGTCACTACATGCTTGGAATTTCTTTCCTGTGTACGCGCCTTCCGTCCAATTGTTTGGGAGACCTCCCTTTTGGTGAGCACCTTTAGGTTCCTTCACGTTGAAGTATAAATCGCATCACATCGCGTACCTAACATTGGTTCTTTCTTCATCAATGAGGTCTCTTTCATTATAGAATTTCATTGAAAATTCATTATATATAAGCGAATGTCATTTCCAGAATGAGAAGCAATCGAAGGACAGATCAAAGGAAAGAAGTCGCTATGAGGATTGCTAAAGAATTGGGTGCCGAACCAAGCTGCAGACCAATGAATGGAGATTCTGAGCCGAGTGAGTCATTTTCCGGCTATAGCTGGCTGCACTTTTTCGATTTGTTGATCCTCTAAAATTGCATATTAAACAAAGGTTCTTGATTCAAACTTGGTTGGATATGCCCTTGGCCCAGAATGGATTTTGGACATGGCTTTCAGCTTTTTGATTGAAATAAGGGACCTAGCTTAGGTTAGATGGATAAATGGAAGGTTTGACTTCACTAGTGCGAGAAACCCTATTCTAGAACAATTGGAAAACAACTTCCATGACCCTTGCCTGTAGCTTGAAACCTGTTTTGATCCCTCTGTCGGGGTTGGACCCAAATAGGAGTCAAAAGGAGGTTTTTCAATAATCGCAATTGCCATTGAATCTCAATCAAGAGATCAAGGGATGCCTGTTCATTCTTCTTTTCCGCGGGTAGGTACAACGTATGTAAGTATTGGTCCACCAGACTCCGTATTTTGTATGAGATCCTTCCTGCAGCAAATTTATGTGATCCATTCAGGGGGCTAGAATTCAATGGAAAGTACCCAAATTTGGGTGAAAATGAATGATGAATAAATTGACCAAGCGATCAAAAAAAATCCAGACCTTGCAGATTGTTTCCCACGTATTTGGATCAAAACATATGTAAGATGCTCTCTCATATGTTTTCGTCTTAACAAGTGGCTCCATGTTGGAAATCTTCATAAACCACAGTCGCAGCTCTCTGCGATAGAACCAACGTCTGGTGTAACAGCAAACAACAGGCACTCCTCTCAGCAAAACTGGAACCAAACTTTAATGGTGAGTAAAGTATGGCAAAATGCTTTTTAGGTACTGACAAAATTTCAAAATGGAAAACATGGACCCTTAATAAATTGCATTTTGAGGTAGGTAGACATACAGCGCACGCACAAAAAAAAAAAAAAAAGAATACAACGAACATAACACAGTTCATATGACCAAGAGAGCTTACAGTTCATTCGCAGCATGTAACTGGGCTTCGTCTTTTGGCATGCTGCATAATACCAATAACATATTATTCATTGAGTTCACGATAACAGGATTCAAGATTCAAGATTAACAGGAAACCATTAAGAAATGTACCTGTAAAAAATATAAAACAAGGTGTCCAGTAAACTCAGGGTCTCCCTTGGCAGGCTCGTCAGACCATGGGGAACCAAAAGTCTTGTGAAGATTTTCTGTTGAGTTCAAGTTCAATCCAAGTGTTGTCAGATCAATCCCAAGTGCAAGAGATGTTAGATCTGGGTCACTCATCCTCATCACACTTAACAAACCAAGCAAACCATATTGGTCAGGAGCAGCTTGTGCAGCCTGCATAGATTTCACGCCCTGGTCCCTATATGACTGATTTACAGCAGATATTTGCTGCAGGCGAAATTGAGATTGATTCTGGTGCTGCTGATACTGCTGGATAAGCTGATCAAATGACCCCATCCCAGAAACCGTATTTGAAGAACCATGAGGTCTTAATCCCGTGCCTGGTAGTCCGCTGGTCTGTATCAACATGACCAGGGATTTAGGTACGGAATGTGTGTCCGACATTTTTGATTGGATATGCATCTATAAATTATATCATATACTGTAATTCAATTTTATTATATTATTGTTTCAAAATGAGTGAAACACCTATATTGGAATTAAGAAAACAAAAAACAAAACACCTATATTGGACACTATGCTGTATAAAGACATTATTTTGGTCTAAAATATAGAATAAAAGTATTATATAATATGAATATTTAGCCATGTCCTTTGTCACCTTTTATTTTTAGATTTGACACGCCGGATGCGAGGATATGTACCCGCACCCGATACACTTATGGGAGTCCATGTAACATAGACTTCAAGTTTCATAATTAACAATTGAAAATGACTTCTCTGAAAATATTTTTATATAAATGTAGGGAAAATCAAGAACCGGTTGAAAGAGAAAATATGTGGAACTTTTTTACAAAAGGGTGGGAAAAACAAAAAAAATAATTCACTGCCAAATAGTTCCTTTTTTTTTTTTAATTATTATTATTATTTTCTTCGATAGGTAAATCACATACATCAATGCCCCATTGGAGGAACTTGAACCCTCAACTATGGAAGGAGGAAATACCAATTGGGCTAATAAGCCTTTGGTAGTAAGTTTGTTTTTTCAAGCTGTATATAAAAAATGAATCCGTTTGGTTGAGTAAAACTTACAAGTGATCCCCCAAATGTATGAAAAATTAAGAATAAAATCTAGAGAGGCAGATGAAGCTGGAGAAAATGAAGTTGCAGAATCTGGTCCAATAATCTGAAACCTGTTACTTATCCAACAATTTGACTTGTTTTATAGAATGGTGAAGCAAATGAAATTATAGAACCTGGTTCTTTGGCAACTACGGATCTTTTCTAATTATCTGGTTGGTTGATGGTTAAATCACTCAAAATTTAATATCCTGAAAATAATCAGTGACTAATTCCAATTATGTTATATTTATTTCTTTATATGAAACCCTTAAATATTATTCTTTGAATTTATAATACTGTTGCTGGAATTTGAATGTGGTGACTTCAATTTTGTGCCTGGCTTCACGATGATTGATGGGAGTCCCAATCAGAGCTTAGGGTCAAGCATGAGCTGCAGCTGCTTCAAGGTAATTTGGAATTAGTATAAATATCCTAACTTCTAGATTGATGGTTCATTAAGTTTATATGTGTTGGTGATACAATACTTAAGTTACACCAACAAAAGATAATTCGTGTTCAGCCAGTTAAGTGCTGATCATCCATAGTCAATGTGAATGTGTGTTAGGCTCACTTTTATAGGGAAGTCTGTCTGACTACACATAGGGATCATGTTGATAACATAATAATTTGACATCATTTAGTTGCTTAAGCTTTTAGATGTTGACATGATATTAGAGCAGAAAGAGATTGAGCTCAAATCTTGTCATCTTAATTGTAGAAGATATGGCCTATAAAAGAAAAGGGTGGAAAAAGACAAGGATGGTGATGATGATGTGATTCATGTGCATCTTACCTAACCAAAAAAAATTAAAAAAAAAAAAATTGTAATTCATGTACACATTGGCCAATTTCTGGAAAGAAGCTTGGCCACATGTAACAGGACATTTTAATGATATAAATACTTGAGTTACATCTATTCTAGTAGCTTAAGTTTTTAAAGGAGTTGATCGTCAAAAAGATAAATCTGAAATTAGACGTAGGATACGTATAAAAGTAGAAAGACTTGATGATAGATGAAAAGACAGATATTTAATGCTTTCTGAGCTTTGGAACTCAGAGCTTAGGAACAGCTATAGGATGGGATGAACTTTCTAAGGCAGTGATTGAGAGATAAGATAAATGGTGTCACTTTATTCCTAAGTCGGAGAGAGTATGTTGATAAGGAAGTCAGAACAGACTTAATCATGCAGCCAAGTATCGTGACCATCCATTCAGAACCTGATGTGCCTCGTCTCAATACTGCATCTCCGTAGAGTGATCTGCAGCCCATCGTTCCTAAGCGTCGTCATTCGACATGTGAGCGCTTTCCACCTCAGCCTTATTTCGATTTGAATCCTTTTTCTGTCCACAATTATCTATATTCATGAACCCCCTACCTGAAAAGATCAATCCTCGGAACGCTTGCTCGCTTTCCTTATCTAATCTTTCTTCTCAACATAAGCAATTAACTCCTGAGTTCTTCATATCTTGTATTGCACTCTTTTTTCTTTTTTCTTTTTTTTAATAATATAATGATATTCGTAATATATGAGTTTGCATGGAAACTTAAAAGCTCCAAAAATAGAATTGAAATCTAACAAAAGTAATATACCATATAACATCTACTGTATTATATTTATCTATATATTTTGCCTTGTCTTGATATTTGATAGTTGATTCTATGGAATGGAATTCCTTCTTGGGCACTTTGTCAGTATTGACATTATGTACCCCTGCTTATACAACATAAATTTCAAATCAATTTTTTTTAGATTGTAACAATTTTTAGGAGCAATTTTATGATTTTTTGTTCAATTTAATTTTGTTTTTTGATAAGTAAATTTTTCGTTCAATTTAATATTATTATTATTACTTTTGCTATAGATTGTTATAGGACCAAGTAACCAACTAAAAGAATAACATTAATAGATTCACTGAATGCTAGGAGGGTTGAACATCTGAATTCTGAACAGTTTGCAGCTATATATATATATATATATATATTTATAGACAGATATATATTTTATTCTAGTAAGTAACTCACACACCCACTTTTCCTCTTTGGGACTTGAACCCTCAACCCCCACTTTGAGAGAGAGAGGAGACTACCTTGATGGTAATAGTTTACAGCTATGCTTGCTTAAAATTATATTTATGAAAACAAAAAAACTAGCTTACTCATTTACTAATAAAAATAATAAATAAATAAAATAAAATAACTAGCTTACTAAAATTTGGAGTCGAAGTCAAAATTAAAAAGGGGATTTGATATTATGTTGCTTAGTACCAATATTGGAGGCTGTATAATCCAGAACAATAAGATGCATTTAACTGAATGCAACACCTTATGATGCTTCCCTGGTGTTACAACATCTTGGATCGGAAATATATGACTAGAAGATTATTCAGCATGCCTTATCTAATCATTGATGGTAGTTCGACAGTACTCTTTGTAATTATGATGCTTGCTTCGGTCTTGTAAGTGTTGTTTCTATATTTTGATTTCCTACGTATTGTTTCCATTTTTGCTGATAATTTTTTCCCCTTTTTATTTAAAGCAAATTGAAGGGAAAATGATGATCTTGTTGTTTCGAAACTAAAACTTTCAGATGAGGTTCTAGTTTTTTCTGTAGTTATAATGTATATTTTCTTTCTTTTCACTGTAATCCTTAGAAAGATAGAGTGAGGGATTGGTTTTGGCAAATCTTCTTGTTATCAACATACTAAGCACTCTGTATCCGTTTAATCCTTCACATGAAGTACAAATTAATGTGAAGGATAATTTCACTATTCAGTTATCTATTTATTTATTATTTTTTTGTGGTGTGTATGACTGTGTATTTCCTTTTAGTTTGGAGGAACCATGTAGATAAAAAATAAAAAATCTTGGGAAATGATGGACCCTTCCATTTTCTTCCTAAAGGAAGAAGCTGCCTGCATGTCTGAGGAATCACTTCAACATTGATGTCCAGTAGAACTTGGATTATAATATGATAACATGATAATCAAGTGCACACATATTTTTGAAATATCGAGACACTGAAGCAAGAAAATTAAGAAAAAAGAAATTACTTCTAGGAGAAAGATTCTATTCAAGACCTAAAGATGCATTTTCATTTAGTTTGATTAATGTTTACAAGAACTGAAATGCGGAAAACCTCTAAGGGAAACTATTGAGAGACTGAAGAAATGAGAAACATTAAAGCAGTAAAGATTTCCTTCTCCATTTGAACAGAAAGTTAAACCGAATATGATTTTGATGCAACATCTGATTGTGGTTGTCTGTTTCAGGATGCAGAAGCTCTATATTTTGGAAGGCTGAGAAAGTCTTAACTGGAGACTGGAATATGCTTGACAACCCAACCAATCGGCCATGACAATGCACCAATTCCAATGCATGCACCCCATTGGCCCCAATTCAGCCTTTCAGTATTTGCAAACCTCTTTAGAAGCTCCACCATAACCACTTGAAGAACTACTGTTATCCCAACTATCCCTAGGAACAGTTTGTTCTTCAGTATCCCCTTAAATATGTTCTTCTTCTCCAGCTTCCTTGCATTAAACTCATTAAAAACTTGGCAGAGAACAAAACTATTGAAGATGAGTGTGTCCTTAACCCTCTCGTTCACGTGAAAGATGGAGCTTCCCTTGAACTCTAAGAGCAGTAGTACGGTGACTTGATACAAGGCCTGAGCAATTAAGTTCCTCCACATGACTCTTGTTATAAGCGGTTCAGTTCGACCGACGGGTAGCTTTTCCATGAGATCATTAGTGGGTTGCTCAGTGGCCAAGGCTAAAGCTCCCAAAGTATCCATTATGAGATTCACCCACAACAACTGGACTGCTGTAAGTGGGACTTCACCAGATGATAGTGCAGCAACAAAGTTTATGACAAGGGCAGCAACATTCACTGTGAGTTGAAATTGGATGAACTTTTGAATGTTGTTGTAAACACACCTGCCCCACCTCAGAACTGTCACCAAAGACGAGAAATTATCATCCAAGATGACGATATCTGAGCTCTCTTTTGCCACTTCTGTGCCTTGGATCCCCATGGAGAGCCCAATATCTGCTTCTTTCAGTGCGGGTGCATCGTTGTTTCCATCACCTGTGACTGCTACCACGTGGCCTTTCTGCTTCAAACATTGCACCATCAGAAGCTTGTCAAACGGGGATGATCTGGCCATTACACGGATAGACTCGACCTTTAACAGTCTCTCTTCATGTGAGTAATTTCTGAATGTTACACCTTCTACCACTGCATCATTTAAATCTTCATAGGGTTTAAGTATGCCACATTCAATAGCTATTGCTTTTGCAGTGAACATATTGTCTCCAGTGATCATTTTGATGTCAACCCCAGCATCCCTGCATGACTGTACTGCTGCTCCAACACCTGGCCGACATGGGTCCTTCAAACCCACCAGCCCTAATAATGTCAGTCTGCTTTCTTCGAGTTTTCCATTGCCCTGTAAACTTTCTAGTGCGACTTTTTTGCATGCAAAAGCAATGCATCGCAAGCTTTTAGCTGCCATATCTTTAATAATTGTTTCAAATTGCACTCTCTCTGAATCATTCATTGCTGAGATCATCCCGCTTCTCACGTAATAATTTGAGCACATTGCCAGAATCATCTCTGCAGCTCCCTTCCAGTGTGTATGAACTGTCTGTCCACCTTTTCTCTTCACCATAACTCCACTTCGTTTCTTCTCCGAATTGAAAGCTTCTACGTGGAGAATTTCATTAGCTTGCTTTAGTTCATCAAGATCCAGATTCAAATCAAACACAGCCCAAGAGAGAATGGCTGACTCAGTTGGACTACCGGAAATTTCTGGAGTTGATGTAGATACTGGTCTATATACTTCTCCTGTTGTATTTAAACCAATACCTTCTTGTAGCAATTCAAGAAAATTAGGGGCGAGTTCTGATGATGTTGTCTCCTTCAGTTCCTCTTTTCCCAGCCAAAACTCTGTGACCTTCATCTGGTTTAATGTAAGCGTGCCTGTTTTGTCTGTGCAGATTGTTGTAGCTGAACCCATCGTCTCACAGGCAGAGAGTTTCCTGACCATGGCATTGTCAGCCATCATTTTCTTCATCGAATAAGCCAGAGTCAGAGTAACAGCCAAAGGCAAACCCTCTGGGATTGCCACCACAACTATTGTAACTGCTGCGGCTATGATACGCACCATGACATTCATGATCTCATCAGCTTTGGTCTTGCTGCCATTGAATTCCCGGTGCCCGCTTTGGTCTTCAGTGTTTCCTGTGAAGTAACGGATCATCAAAACCGTGAGAACAAGAAAAGCCACCAGCAAACCAATCTTCCCAATATAAGAAGTCAGCTTGTTGAGACGGGCTTGCAATGGTGTCTGCTCGTCCAAATCACGGCTTATGGAGCTCATCATCTGGCCCCATGCTGTATTCATGCCCACTGCAGTAACAAGCATGTGGCCGTAGCCATCCGTAACCTTTGTACCAGAAAGCAGAAATGGATTTGTGGCCTCGTTAACTTCAACATGGTCGCTTTCACCCGTCATGCTAGATTCATCCACCTTCAACGAGTGACCATCCAAGAACAATCCGTCCGCAGGAATCTGATCGCCAATATTCAAGCACACAATGTCACCCACTACAACCTCAAAGATTGATATGGGTTGTCGACGCCCATCTCTCACTACTTCCACTTTTATGTCGCTGCTCTCGTCCGACAGCTTCTCAAACTGTCTGCTCTGCTTAAAGTTACTGATTGCAGAGACTGCAATAACTAACACAACAGCGACAATGATGCTGCCTCCATCATACCACCCTTCCTCGAGGCCATGCTGCTTAATCCCAAAGCCAAGAGAGAGAACTGCACATACCAGGAGTATGATAATTGTTGGGTCTTTGAATGCTTCTAGCACGAAACTGATAAAGCTTTTTGCAGGCGGCTTGTTGTATGTGTTGGAACCGAACACATCGATTCTGTGCTTGGTATCAGCATTGCTGCCACTGATTCCGAACTTCTGATCCGTTTCAAGAACCGCTGCAACTTCTTTCACTCCTCCATATTGATGGAGACCATCAAAGTCTCTCTCTTTAACCAGGTCGGCGATCGCCTTATGGTCAATGGAGAGAAAGGGTACGTGATCGTGGTTGATGGGTTGAATATCAATTGCAACATAGGGTGGCGGGCTATGAATGACATTGGTGAGAGATCGGGTGTTCTTGAAAACCTTCTTGGACAAAGAAACCACGAAGTATATGGCTCTGAAAGCATTCTGTAATCGTTTGTGGGGTTTCGCAATGGGGAAATTTTTGCCCTTGAACATGGTTGTCTCAGGATCTTGAGAAGAGTTATGAGGCATGAAAGGTGAAGAAGAGCAAGAGCAAGAGAGAGTCTTTGAGTAGTCCTTCTCTTTTCTTCTCTTTTTTCTTTGCAAGACTTATTGTTGTTTAAATAGAAGTTTTAAAACGCGTTTTTAGGAAATTTCACTGTAGTTTCCTCGGTGGACTGTGGCAAGGAATGTATGTTTCAGGATTAGTTAGGGCATTAACTCGGGGAAGCATGGCTCCAAAGGTCTCTCTCTCTCTATATATATATATTCTGATACGCGGCCTGAAGTTGCAATGAACCTTCCTGAACTTAAAAGAGAGATTAGCAAATATTGTCTTTCTTTAGGGTAATACAGTAAAATTAGACTTGCGGAATTTCCAATATATATATATATATATCTCTATCTATATATTTATATGTAAATCTCTCTCTCTCTCTCTCTCTCTCTCCCCATGATGTATTTATCCTGTTAGTTGAAATATTATTCTCCCGACAATATTTTGCATGAAGACTTTGAAGTTTGAACAGAGGTCGTTCATTTATTACCAAAATGGAATATAAATTGACTCTAAACTTGTCTTGAAGCCCATTATGGTAATTCCACCAAGCTTTTCTCTGCAGTCTTTTGCCTTTGCCCATTGGAATACGTCCTTTGACGATGAAGGGTTCATAAAACAATAGGTTTTTGGTTTATTTTCAGAAAGGAGACTGAGCATTAGAACCTTGTTAGGGATAATATAAAGTAGAAAATTAAATACCCCAACAAGAATTAAATTGTGAGTTTATGTTTGGTGGCATGAAATTAATGCTTTGAAATAAATAATAATAATAATTTAATTCAAACTTTATATTAATTTTTTTTAAAAAAAATTCAAATTTCAAGACATCAATTTCTTACTATGTATTCAACATAGCATAAACATTTTAAGAATTCCCAAATTTTCTATCATTAAATGACATGGGTTAACTATGTACATATCTTCTTCGGAATTTATTTTTGCATGATCTGATATCATTAAAAAAAAATTAAATTAAATTAAATACTCGTACTGTCAGATACAACATGATAATAAAATAAACGTCTCAAATATAGTGATTGGACTTGAAAAATAGATGCATTCCAAATAATATGTCATCATTACACCATAATTTTTTAATTTTTAATTTTTATTATTATTATTATTATTATTTTTTATACAATAGAAAAATGATTTTCAAAATGAATAGTTTAGTCTAAATTATCTTACCCAACCATTTATAATTAATGATCTTTAATAATAGACTTTAATGCCCTTAATGGTGACAAATGACTCGAGTGGTCAAGCAATTGTGACTTGGACTATATTTGGTCGAATAATGACTCGAGTGGTCAAGCAATTGTGACTTAGGTGCTGTTTGATAAAATTAAAAATTAAGCACTGAAAATTTCAAGTACTGAATTTTAAGCGCTGAAACTTTAAGCACTGAATGTATTAATTTGAAAACCTGTTTGATAACGTTTTAATTTTAAGCGCTGAATTCATTAAGATTGT
>JAOTQH010261715.1:0-11209 GCA_025631255.1 Cornus kousa | reverse complement strand
CCTTTATACTCCGTCAATTATTAAAAGAAAAAGGAAATAAATAAATCCAGAGATTTGAACTATCAACATCCACTTTGAAACGTAAAGTAAATAACACTAGGCCCTTTATTTGAGTACATAGAAGGAGTAAGTTTTGTTATGGGTAAAAAAAAATGAAAGGAAATCAAAAGAAAATATTATAAAGTTTAACTAAAAAAAATTCTAAGACTGATTTTGCTCTTATTTTATAAGAGACAAAATCTAAATACCATATGAGTCCTATTTTTTTATTCTCTTTAATCATTTCTTTATTTTTGAATATCACTTTAGTTCGAATGATGTTTAGCACAAAATTCATATTTATTTTATCACTTCTAACCTATATAAATTTGTTTTATAAATGTGAAACATTAAAATAATTTTCTATAATTTCTTTCTCCTGATTAAGTGCTAAATCGGATTCTTTTCTTTCTTTTCTATTCCATCAGAATGATAGGTTTACACTATTATCTTCTTTTGATTCAACATTATTTCATCTATGTTTGTCCTATACGACGAAAGAAAAAATCAAAATTATTATCAAATTGATTTTGAAGTGACTTTGTTTTAGCAATTGGTTTTGTCTCCCCTTTTTTCTTTTTTTCTTTTTTAATGGTAATTACCATTACCCACATCCCCATTAATTCCATGCAAAATCTCAGGTTTTACGTACACCTTCTGATCGAGAATGGTAATCACCATTCAAGATTTTTTCTTGGTGTAACCAAAGTAATCTTTTATGGTATGTTTGGATAGATAGATTTGGAGGAATAGGGAGAGAAAAGAAAAGAAATGATTGTGAAGAGTGTGAGAGAAAATAAATGATAAGGAGAAAAATGATAGTGTTTAAGTAAATATTCTCATAATTTGGAAACTACTCTCGACAATTAAAAGGAACAAATTATTATTGCACTTATATTCCATCTATTTAAAGAAACATCATAGTAATTTAGTTATTATCATTTCTTTTCTATTCTTATTTTTATCATATCCAAATAACAATACTATTATTTTTTTTCTTTTTTTTTCTCTCCAATCTCAATCTCAATCTCTCCAAACATAAATAAAGATTATTAATATATTTCTATTCTTTTCTTTCTTTTCTTTTTTTCTCATCCAAACAAAGCGTTACATACTTGGCTAAAGAAAGAACAAAAAATAATAGGAATAAGAAAAAGAGGGGGAGAGATAGAGAGCCGTGTTAAACGAAGTAACGATTGAGACAGATGAAAAAAAAATAGTATGAAGGAAAGAGAGCGAAGGGGAAGGAGGAAGTCAAAATGGGGTGGGGGGATGTGAAGGGGAAGAAATGAATTTATGAGGATTAATATGGGAAATGCCCTCTTCAGTGAATCGAATCATAGTCCATCCGTTCGCTGCAAAAGTCCCATCTTTAAGCACTAAGCAGCAATACAATTGGAAGTTGGAACGTACAAACGCGCACGTGAGATTTTTACATTGCATTACATGGAATGTTCTAATAAAAAATAGTAATACTCCCTTTGCATGGAGTGACAATTGCCAGTCTTACCCCTAACCAGTGCCATTGCGCATAGAATGTTCTAATGAAAAACAAGAACAGTAGCTAATCTCTCCATAAGTACTCCACCTTCTCTCCCCCATTCCCCTCCACAACCCTCATCTCTCTCTCTCTCTCTCTCTCTCTCATTCTTGCTCTCAAACACACACACACATACACAGAGCTTTATTTGTATATATAGCATACAATGAAGCTTCTCATTAATACTAGTGTCTGCAAAATTGCAAAAATAATGATGTTTATCTTATTCATCATTGTGATCACCCCAAAACCTCTTGTAGCAGCTGCAAGGCCTTTGAATGGTGGTGTGAAGACGAAGGCAAATGGTGGAGGATCAATGGATGAAAAGGCTCCACCTAAATATCCTACCCCTAATCCTTGCACTTATATTCCTAAATTTGCAGATGAGAATTGCAATATGCATTGATTCAAGAGGTGGTGGACTTGGGAACATATTATGAATTTCTTTCTATATTTATTGTATTTCTTTTCTTTTCTTGGGCACATCTTATGAATATGTTGTTATTTTAATCTATTGTTTGAATACTATATTAAATCTCTTTTATTATATTCATTTTCTTGTATTTCTTAGTTTACATTGATGATCAAATTCTAAATTAAACGTGAAATAACAGGATGAATTTCACAATTACATAAAAGTTACAATACCGTCTAATTGTAGTGGACAAAGACAGGTGCACCCATTTGAATCAGTATATTTTTTTCCTTCTTTAAGGGATCAAAATCATGCCACATCTAAACTGCCCATATGTCTAATTTAATACACAATCTAATCCAAGGATGTGGAATTTTTATATATTTCAAGTGGCGTGACCAATTTTATCAAACAGTAAATTTTCATTTGCGGGGGCATAAATGACAAAATCGGAGGATCCAGAATTTTCTCTCTTTTTCTTTTCTTTTCTGTTTTTTTTTCGTGAAATAAACGCGTGGCAGATAAGGTTTGAGATTCTTTTCTTCATCTAAAGCCTAATTTTCTCAACCGGCGAAGGCTACTTTTCATCTAACAACACTTTCTCTGCGACTGGTCAAATGATTCGTCGCTCCCCGGAGACTGGAAGAGCCATTCAACAGTGATAAATGTATGTCCGACTCTGATTACGATTCTCTTTTATTTTATTTATTTATTTATTATTATTTTTCTTTATGTTATGTGTTTGGGTGTGATTTACATGACATGTAGTTTTTCTTCTTTTTATTTCAATTATTTTATTGTATTTTTCTTCTTTTTTTGTTTTTTAGCTCCGAATTGATGCGGAAATGAAGTTTGTTTTGTCCAATATGAATTTGACTTGTGATAATATTTTTTTCTTAATGGTACAAAATTGCGACGTTGTGGAGTCGACGGATTGCGAGTAATGAAGAGGAGGTTAATGGGAGTTCCCTAAGGTTTTGGGCTTGTCGCAGGTAAGTGGCTGTTTTATGTGATTTTTTTTCCCGTGGAATTGATTACATTTGCATTTGTTGTTTTGAGAATTTTTTTATTATTATTTTTAATATATATATTTTTTTCTGGTGAAGATTTTAGAATTTTTTTAGTTATGCTTGATGGTGGAAATAGTTTGTCATTAATTTTTTGTGAGGTGGGATTTAGAATAATTATTCTTGGTTTTCTTCGTATAGGTGATTTTATGGGTAAATATTCTGTTTGGTTGGTGAGAAACGAAAGAAGTCTGAATGCAGATATATTTATAGCTAAAAGACAGCCAAAAAAAATACTCCTAAAAAAGAAGAAAAAGAGGGTGGTCTTGACGTGTTTGGTGTTTGACTAAACACTCAGAGAAATAGAGATGCAGAGATGAAAGGGACAAAAAGATGGGGAAAAGACTGAAAAGTATCCTTACTGAAAAACAAAACAAACTATCATTTTTCTAGCAAGGGGGGATAAAAGGTGGGTAATGAATCTTCTTATTCACATGTGTAAATGATCAAAACCGTTGGTGTGATACAACACCGTTTTATTACCACTGCACCAGGTTCCCAAAATTTGAGAGATAGAAGAGAGATGGCGCAAGGAGGAAGAAAATAGAAGAAAGGTTGCACTGGCTTTGATTTGGTGACGTTGCTAGCCCAAACATTTGATTTATTGGGTCTGCATATTTAGTCACCGTGTATAACATTTTCCTTAATTCATCAATTCATTGATTGGAACTAAGTGATATAGGTGGTGCAATTTAGACTGAATTAACAAACCCACCTATTTAACCGAATCTACCTGTTTGCTTAAGTGGTAAATAACATGTGGGTATTATTATTATTATTCAGCTTCAAAAGAAAGAAGAGGGAATATGTTCCCTAAATTGAACCTGATGTTGATCAACTATATTAGTATTATTGGAGTTGCATAAATAGGAAGAGTATATCATGCTTTTATATATGAATTGCAATTTCAAAGCATGTATTAATTGAATACCATGTAACACAGGTAATTCCAAACTTTTCACACTGAATATTCCTCGTCCATATGTTTTTATGTAAGGTTCTGCATTAGTATTGGGCATACTTTATTCTCTCTGTTATCTCAACAAAGTTTCTACATCTTAGAAACTTCATTCATTTTGCTTTGACAAAATGTTTACCTGACTGGAGAAAATTGCTGCTTAGGGTTATTCTACTGACGCAAGCATATAGATCCACTCAACCCCCACCGCAACCCCAAAAATAAATAAATAAATGAGCAAATCCCCCACATGCTTGCAGGTGGTTTCTTTTTGGTACATGCATATTCATGGTGCCGCATATAAATTCCTTGTAGAATACTGAGAGTTGACAACTGGAAGTTTGATGAGCTCTCTGTTATCTTTCCCCCTTTTATAGTGACTTTGTTTTTATAGAAATTTGGATTGCTACTATTCTTCTACTATGTTTTTCTGCTTTATTTTGGCATGCCTCTTCTTTTTAGAACGTTACTTCTGTCTCTTGTATTGTTCTCCAATCCCCATACATAATTTGTTGAGGGAAACTTTTCCATGACCGATGATTACTAATTTTCCATGAGGTGGATCAAATCATGACTAATTTAGTGAGGTGTGTGAAATAGAACTAAATTTCGACGCAAGTGTTTTAATAAATAAGAAAAACTAGACAAAATAACTGGTACTTTCTGTAAGGATTATTGAATTGTTGCCACTTGACTCAGCCTCTAAAAGTCACAACATTCAGCACATTAACATCTATACTTTCATATCGAGTAAAGGGTCATACTCCTTTTCGGCAGTAGGGTGGTCTGTTTGGGAAAAAAAGTATATTATTAGGTCCAGTAGATTTTTTAGGAGGTGAAAGTGGACCTTGAAGTATTTAGAACACGTTCGGAATCTTTAAAAATTAATTCGGAGCCATTCGGGACACTTCTGGGGCGAAATGGGTCCCTAGTGCTCGAGCCCTGTCCTGTTCAGCAGCGCTGGTTCCCAGAACCAGCTCGCGGCAGGTCCGTTTTTGAGTTTGAAATCCCTCGTTTCGGGTCCTATATCATGCATCTAAGTCCCAATTAATTTCCAAACATCATACCCATCATAAATACATGTTTTATGCCATCATGATTGAAGATCAATGCCTTTATTCGCAAGTTCCATCATCATATATATAAAGGTATATATTAAACCACACAAACACGTGCATACACAAACACGCAACTCCGGTTTCATGCTATTAACCCAAGTGTATGTAATTAGTATGCAATTTCAGTCTAGAATCATGGTACCCTATGAAACTTATGGGTTCTAAGAGGAGAGATTGAGAAAGAACTCGCCTGAAGGTTTCGAAACGAAAACTACGCGCCGCAAACTTTTTCGATCGTCTTCTTTGTCTCCGGCAGTCTCCTCAGTCGCTGGAGTCCTCCCCCTAGGTCCAGCCTTGCCCTCTTCTTCTTCCTCCTCTCTTTTCTTCTCTCTCTCTCTCTCTCTCTCTCAGCGCCCTCTTCTTTCTCTCGGCGCCTCCTTCTTTTCTCCTCTCTTTTTATTCTCACGTAAAATCTTACTAAAACTATATACATATATATGTTTAGTCTCACTAGGAGAGGCTAGGGTTATATATATATAGAGAGAGAGAGAGAGACAGAGTACTGATCTCTAAGAAAAAAATTTCGCACTTTTTATAGCGATCTAATGGTCACATTTCAAACCCACCCATATACATTCCTTTAGATTAAATCTAAGAGTTGACAACTGGAAGTTTGAGCTCTCTGTTATCTTACCTCCTTTTATAGTGACTTTGGTTTTTTAGAAATTTGGATTACTACTATTCTTCTACTATGTTTTCCTGCTTTATAAAGCAGGTAGATTTTTTATCCTACATTGTACGTCACCTGTGATTTTATTTTGGCATGCCTTTTCTTTTTAGAACGTTACTTTTGTCTCCTGTATTGTTCTCCATGCAGAATTTGTTGAGGGAAACTTTTCCATGACTGGTGATTACTAATTTTCCATGAGATGGATCAAATCATGACAAATTTAGTAAGGTGTGGGAAATAGAACTAAATTTCGGCACAAGTGTTTTAATAAATAAGAAAAGCTAGACAAAATAACTGGTACTTTCTGTAAGGATTATTGAATTGTTACCACTTGACTCAGCCTCTAGAAGTCATGACATTCAGCACATTAACATCTATATTTTTCATATCGAGCGAAGGTTCATACTCCTTTTCGGCAGTAGGGTGGTCTGTTTGGGAAAAAAAAAGTATATTAGTAGGTCCAGTAGATTTTTTAGGAGGTGAAAGTGGACCTTGGAGTATTTATATCTTCTTTTTTTTTTTCTTTTTTCTTTTTTTTTTTTTTTTTAAAAATTTTAAGCAAATTGTATTAATTGGAAAAAAAGATGCATGAAAGGCCTTGGGCCAAAATAGCCCACAAAAAGGCAGACACAGCCCATAGGCAAACCCAACCCGAAGCTTCCAAGAGCCAACGCAAAACCTAAAGCCCAACCCAAAAGAGCAAACAAGAACTTCAATTAGCAGTTGTAGCCGTTACTTGAAGATCTTAAGAACAGATCCGGTGAGCAAACCCTACAGCGACGGAGAGATAATCTCCTTCTTTCAGTCCGGTGGTCTCGGAGGCGGTCTGCAGCATGAGGGAGAGAGATTCCAGCTACTCAGAATCGATCTAGAAGCCGTGCAATCCCTTAGACAGCCCAGACGGAGGAGGGAAGTGATTGAATTGCAGACTTTTGAATTGCTAGAACCCTGCTTTGGGAAGATGGATTCCCTCTGAAAATTCGATTGTTCCTTTCTTCCTAGGTGTGATACACCAACGCTGATAGACAATTTTTCCTGAGAATGTTGATTGGAGAGCTTGACCTCCATCGAACACTAATCCACAGAATCATTTCTTCCCAACTGTGAAAGGATTAGTAGAATCTGCATCTCCCTTGGATGAATTTCCAAAAAGGGGATGAGAAGGTGCACCTGAAGAAGAGATGAGAGTGGGATTCCGTTTCAACACTGCAAAGGGCACAAATGCTATCATGGTGAGCCATAGCTCTACAATCAAGGGTCGGAAGCCTGCATTGAGCAGCCAGCCACATGTTAAATTTCATTCCTGGGATGGTTGCTGTATGCCACACAAGGTTGTGCCAAGGAACTGTAGGTCCATGCTGTGAGAGGTGGAAATTTGTAATCTTCAAGCTGAAAGAACCAGAAGGGGACACTGTCCAAATCAACTTGTCCTTCCTGAATGGTACAGGTTGTTGAAGAGAGAGTAGCTCCGGGATTACAGAGGCTAATGGATCTGGGAATCTCCAGGAATTGTTGACAATGAAGTTAGCCACTTTTGTATCTTCATCAATACCAAAGGAGGACAGGATGGTTGGTGGAAATCTTAAGCATATAGGCCCTCTAGAGGTTCAGTTATCCATCGATTCCATCCAGAAGGAAGTATCATTTCCATCGACAGAATTGTTGATCTATGGCATGTTGGTGTTCCTATATCCCTCTACGTACTGTTTTAGACTTCCAGCCCCCTTTGTTCTGTAATTTCTGCTTAGATATGGCCGTACAATGATCGATGATTTGATTACGCCTTGTATGGATCCCCCTCCCCCTTTTTTATCCCTCGCTGAAATCAATCACAAAAAAAACACCAAAGGAGGTACAACCCAACCGTAGGTGGGAGCATACTAGAGTAAAAATAGGAAAATGGTTCTCTTTTTTCCTAAATAGGAAAGTGGTTCTCTTGACCATATATAAAACATCCTCACATGTATCTTATTAATGGTTCTTTTTAACGAACTGCTTTTGCAGATGTCTATGTTATATAATGATATTGCACTCATCATTATTTATCATATAAGTTGAGCTCTGCTGTTCTTTTTTTTTTTTTGTTAATCATTTTCTAAGAAGTTTGGTTGCTCTTACATATTTTGGAAATCATAGAGAACATTAGTTTCTTGCAGTGTCCACACTGTGGTGATCATTGGCATATTTTTGGTAAAGGAGGGGCTCATAAGACAGCTGATATGGGATTGGGATTTCTCGGTGAGGTATGCTTTCTGATTTGATTTTCAGGATAGCTGGTTATAATACGCTAGTTGGTGTTTTTGGAAGAAAAATTAGTGTAACCTATGCCAGTTGGTGGTGGTACCACTGGAAAATTGTAAATCGATTATATATATATATATATCATGACAAGAAACTCACGCACTCACATTGCACAACGTTTGACTTCGCTAGTGAGAGCTCCTTTTATGGATGGAACCCTTTTCAGGAATGTGTTTTTTTTTTTTTTTTGTATGGCCGTCAATGTTATGGCTTTAAATACTGCAGTTACTTTGTCAGCAGACTCGAAGAATTGAACAAGGAAAAACAATTTAACCCTAGATAAACATTGCAGTTAGACCAATGTTGTTCCGTTTTCTTTTATCCATGTTTCCTCAGCAGTTGCTATGGATTACTGAATTAGCTTCTGTATTTTAGGCAATAAATGTCCACTTTAACTTTTATGTAGAAAAAATTTCAAGAGAGAAGCATAGAGAACTGTATTCTAGTTTAGCAAAGGCAATGATGTGGACAAATTTGGTCAGAGCCTCAGCCAAGACCATCACAGCTGACCCACTGTCGATGGGCTGCAATCAGGCTGAACTAACATCTGGCTATCTGAACTCAACTCATCAAATCAAACAGTTGTTCAAGCTCAGCTCGATTGCGATTGAGTTTGGATACAAGGGATTTCATTGAGTTAGGATACATTGATACAAGGGTTCAAAGGCTGCAGCTCGACTTGGGTTTAGCTGATAAATTGTTATATGATGAGACTTTCTAAGCACTCCGAACTGGTTTTTTGGAGTTGAGGTATGAACCATAATGCGAGTTGGATAAAGAATTACTCCGTATTACCCTGATCGATTAATTTTTCTCATGTAGAATTGGGTTCTAAAAATTAATTTCACCCAGCTTGGCTATTAGTTTGTACTATTTGGTGCTTATTATCTTGATAAGGAAATTACAACCAAAATCAAGATTTCTTCAAAAAATTTATCAACTTTATTCCTTTTTTTTTTCTTTTTCTTTTTCGTTTTTTTATAAATACAATTATCAAATATGGTGATATATTATTAAAGGACATTTTTGTAAAATTAGCAACAAATTCTTGTATTAATTCTTGTATGACCATTTCTTTTGCACATTATCTCTAAATATGTTAGTAATTGAACAGGATGTTAATGATCTATATTGGAGTTGCATAAATTGGGAGAGTTCTTCTGATTTATAAAACTGTTTTAAGATATTAATGAATTGCAATTTCAAATCATGTATTAATATTAATTTGTTACCCTGTGACATAGTTGATTACTAAACTTGGGTATAAAATTTTCATATATAAGAAAAGCTACCGGCAAAACCATAATTATTTTTAACCAAGGAAAACAATTCGTGGTGGTTAAAAATATAGGAATGGAAAATATTATATGGTATTGAATTAATGAAGATTGCATAATGGTCCTATATATAGGAGAAGGTTTGGGGATAGGTGAGTGATGAACAAAATAACTTATAGATAATGTGTAATATGTAAGAAACCGAGGTGATAGGTAAAGAGGTAAACTTGTAATTTAACAGCCCATTTTAAACTTAAGGCGAGTTTAAACCTAATTGATTAAAGACAAGATCATGAAAGCAGTTCGGCGGAAATTTGTGGGAGATAGATTTTCACCCATGATGCAGATGGAGGCACGATTAACAACTGATGTGGCACTATTGCTAGCACTGTTGCTAAACTGTTTAACATGACAGCTGTCGTGGCAGGTGATGTGGCATTACTCACTGCTGGCTATGTCTGACATGGCGTCCGTTGTTGGCTGTGTCTGAGAATGAAGAATTGACTAGGCTGAATTATGGAGCTATTGCCAAATTAGGGAGCTGGTGCCGTGAAACTACGATGATGTGTTTGGGAGGTTGATTGGGCGGCCAAATAAGACATTTGCCGATTATGAACTTGAGATTGAAGGTTGGGATGTGGAAGCATAAGTTTGAAGGTTGATCGCTGCCAAGAATGGGGATGGTGCCATCCCTGGTGATCGAAAGGTTTTGATACCATGTTAAAAATAAAAATATATTATATTGTATTGAGTTAATGAAGATTAAATAAAGGGCCTTTATATAAGAGAATGTGTGGAGTAGGTGAGTGATATGATGAACAAGTGACATATAAATAATAATATGGCTGATGTAATCATAGATAGTAATTTTTAGTATACAAGAATCCTGGTAAATAAAAAGTTAAACTTGTAATCTAACAATTATAATGGCAAGATACATTTGGACCAGAAAAATTAGTATTCCAAATTTAGTTATAAGAAGAAAAAAAAAAAAAGACGACTGCCACTTTCTATAAAGATTATTGAATTGTTGCCAATTTGACTCCGCCTCGAGAAATCATCACTTTCAGGATGTTTCAATTTTTCAAATTTCTGGCACTCGTCAAGGAGAAAAATTTAGGAGATCTCTCCCTTAGTGGGCAGTAACTAGGAGATAAAAATTGGATACTTTTACGGGTAATTTTGACCAAATCTGAACAGAAGTTAGCTACCATTTTCTTATCACAAAATTTTAATTTAATAATGTAAAGTAAAAATTTCAAAGATTTCGAGAATAATTTACTCTCTAAAAAGTTTGGACTGAGCGGGCGTGCTTGTCTTGCTAAGTCCATTTTTGGGGGCCTCTCTAGCTCCGTGTGTACAATTTTGAACTATAAACTGTCTAGAAAGTGGAAATGTTTTCTTTTATCCCCAAAGTCGGTTCTCTTTTATTTTTCTTCTTTTTCTATATTATAAAGAAAAAAATAAAAAGAAAATGATTTTCGCCTATATAAAAAAACACACTAAATTCTCTATAATTCCATTTATCCTGAGTAACAACCCTCTCTCCCAGACACACACTAGCTTTTAAACAAACACATACTAGCTTTCTTTATATATATTATATATACAGGGTCATACTTCTTTTCCGCTAATCTATTACTTTACCCTAAAACCATCTCCAATGTAAAATGTCATTTTTGCATGCCTAATTTATATTCTGAGAGGAGCTACAGTGAGCAATTCTACTCCAATGGTGCATTTCATTCACAATGCTATTTTTTGACACAACAATCATTATTTTTCAACTACCATTCCCAACTACCAACTTTCAACAACTATTTA
>JAOTQH010261705.1:0-11209 GCA_025631255.1 Cornus kousa | reverse complement strand
GTTTGGTAAGAAAGTTGGAATGGAATGAATTTATATTGTTTCTTTAAATTACATTTTATTATTAGTAAAAAAAATTAACTAAAAAAATTAATCTGCAAAAATAAAAGGGAAAAAGATAATAGAGAGAGAAAAATAGACGAGATAGAGAGAAACAGACGGCTCTCCGATGACTGCAAAAATAAAAGGGAGAGAGATAATAGAGAGAGAGAATGAAAATAGACTAGATAAAAAAAACAGAGGGTTCTCCGATGACTATAAAAATAAAAGGGAAAGATATAATTTTCCGATCATTTTTTCTAGCGAGAAAAAAAAAAACAGAGGGCTAGATAATGACTGAGAAAGTTGCATAACAAAACACAAAAGCTCATAAATGTTCAATTACACTATTTTTGTCTCATCCTTGTGCGTGTAAATCGGAGAGAGAGAATAAACGGCATATGGATACATATTATATATATATATATTATATTATATTTTATATAGTGTGTGTATGTGTGAATTATCTCTTTAAATTACTTTATTACGTTATTAATTCTGGGTGAGAATGGAATGGTCATTCCACCTCTCAAGAAGAGGAATGAGCATTCCACCTTTTTGATGGAATGAGCATTCCCTAGGAATGGCCATTCCACTTTTAATGTGACACACCAAATAAGAGAATGGAAACAAATGCATTCCATTCCAATTTCATTTGATTCCATTCACTCACACCAAACATAGCCTTAGTGTAATTTGGTATTACTTGAAAGCTCCTTTTGTTTGGGGGTAAAATATTTTTTTAAAAATACATGTTTTTAATTTTTTTAAACTTGGTTATCGTAATATATTTATAAAGAAAAAATATATATTAAAATCTAATAAAAATAACTTATTTTTAATTTTTAATAAATTATTTTATCTAAACCTTTGTCAAATAACTAAAAACAAATATTTTATCTTAAAAAAATATTTATAAAAAAAAATAATTTACTTCCAAACAAACAAATATAAAATTTCATTTCAAAGAAATTCATTTACTTTATTTATTTATTATTATTTTCCAATTATTTGAATCTAATTTCCAAAGGAGTTTGCTTCCAAACGAAGGGTTTTTTCCCCTGCCCGCCCTTCTTGCCCCCATCATTTACACAGCTTAAACGAAGCCTCTGTATCCCTGTTGATACTCTGCAGAGAGAGTGAGAGAGAGAGAGAGACGGAGAGAGAATGGGTAAACCTCAGGGATCGTCGAATTTAGGCGAAGATCTACATGCAGCTGCTAGGTCAGGCGACCTGAACGCCGTTCAGTTAATATGCAGCTCCAACCCTTTAGCCATCAATTCAAGAGATAAGCACTCCAGAACTCCGTATCCTTCTTTTTTATACATTATATACGCGCACATACACACATGTGTATATATATTGTGTATAGTCTTTCCTGGTTTTAGAATTGGTATTATGGTTCATTTGATTGCTATATACGTTTAGGGAAAAGTAAAATAAAATTGAACTTCTGGGTTTTATATTTTTGTAGTATTTTTAACCAAAGAAATCTAAATCTGCAGTCAATTGGACCCAATAGCTCAGTTCACCAATGAGTTATTAAATTATTGAAAACCAAAAGGACAAGAGGAGTTACAAAATTTAAAATTTCATCTTCATTGATTTTCCTTTCGTACTAAGGTTTTTGGATTTGAAAAACTGGTTGAATTGTTTTCAAGTTTGTTTGGATATGTTTATTTGTTGTTAATGTGTGCTTGGTTTGATAATTGGTCAGGAAAAGGTTTCATAATTGCATAAGCTAGGTTGCTTTCTGCATAGAAACCTTTTCACATTCTCCCTGGAGTCATTTAGTTGTATGTACAGTATTGATTGTTTCCATAGGTGTTTCTGGTAGGTTCACATGCCAAACATCCCTTTAACATATCCAAAAAGAACTAAAGAAGTATGACTTTAAAAGTAGAATCTATGCATGTTAATACTTCTTTCCATGCTTATGTCATTGCTTTTTGCCTTTGATAAATAAAAGGAATTCTCTTAGGTTGATGGATAGAGTTATTATGATTAAAACATCATATGAATCCCTGGTGCCTCATGAAACATTGGGTCTCTGCTAGGTGCAAACAATTCCTTGGAGGGGGGTGTCTGAGTACCAACTAGGAAAAAAAAAATCATATGAATGAAATAACAAAAACCAAAGAAGGGTTTAAAACATGATTTAATGAGAAAATTGCTCAAAATTGTATCAACTTCATGAAAACTTATTGTAACACAAATTTTATTTAATGAAGGATCAAGTGATGAATACTGAGAGACAGTAGATCAATATCCTAAGGTGTTGGGAGGTACTTAAGTTGCATCACAGCATCAGTTTGTAGTGTTCCAAGGATGCGATGTGTGCTAGCTTCATCCATATACATACTGTGACATCCTTCAGGGGGTCTTTATGTGCAATCCATATTTGTTTGGTACATGGGTAAAATGTGTTAGAAGGCAATTCATATAAAGGTGGCAAGTTGATTATTATTTTTATTAAGCAATGGCGAGAGCCTCGTACACTGCGCTAGCCCCTTCATTATGCACTTCAGTAGGAAGTATTAGAAACAAATTCTTGTGGAGCAGAAGGGGGTGAGTTGAATATCACTTCTTGATTGGAAGTTCATTGTACCTAAGATTGTGAATCCCTAGGAATTTATCCCTCTTTTAAATTAGCATTACTTGGAACTAGCTAACGTTAGAGATGTGTTATACGGTTAAGTATGGGATGAGTGATGGGGAATTTAAGAGTTTAAAGGTAACTATATGTATATATTTGGGTGTGGCTATACATACGCGTTGTAGAGAAGGGTTCAATTTTGTCATTCGGTGTTGGAGGATTCCATCTTCCATTTTATTTCTATAATTAAATGAGATGCCAAAAATGGATCAACTTGATCAGAAATGTTATGGAGCAATATGGCGAAGCAGTGTAAAGTACTTGCTCGACTTACAAAGTGTTGGTAAAGTTGTAGATGAAACTATTGGCAATCTTTTGATCATAGTTACAATTTTGGGAATATACATTGGAGTACTTCAGACCTCAGGAGTTGGTAGGTGATATCAGTTCTTATTGGGGTTTGGGAGAAAAATCAATATGTAGTCTGGGAAATGAAAACTTGGCAGAAGCAGAAACATATTTCTGGGATCTGTCTATATGCAACTTGTATGGACCACGGGAAATAAGAAATTACTTTACTATTGAACTAAGCAACGAGCCCATAATACAATAAATGATTTATTTATTATTATCAGTATAGAAGTCATTTTTTACGATATTTAGCACAATAATGGTTGCCCTGTCTTGAATGTTTGTTTTAATTGATCATCATTCTTGAGGTAGTAAGTTGGGTAAAATTTTGTGGACTCTTGTTGTACTGCTCCAAGTTCTTTTATTATATTGGATAGCCTTTATAAATGTAGAACACTTTTTGTTGATGGAGGCTCTTTTTTTGTTCATTTATAGTTTACTAATAGAGAATCTGCAAAAAGAAATCAAGAAAAACACTGTTAAAATAAGTTAATGCCATATAAGATACCGTGAAATTTTTTTTGTTATAATTGAGAATATTTAGAACTTAAAAGTCCAAATTAATATCGAACTTCAATAATGCCTTACCCTGATTATGTAGCTAAGATATTTCAACACAAATCTGTTTTAATTGCTTTGCTCTATGGAGGGTATAGAGGCCCAACAAATTCCACCTCTATTGTGTATAGCATCAGGTATCAACCAAAAACTTTGTCTCACATGTTGTAATTACTCCCACTTCATGATAATGAATTCTTGGATGACTCCACATAGGTGGGGTTGATGATTTGTTGAGTTGAGTTCATTCTATCTTGGGTCTAATCAATTTCTGCTTGGATTATTTCTAGATGTTCACCAGTACATTTGACTCCTTCGTGTCTCAACATACACAACAGATATTCTAGCCACCTGCGTTGAATTTTTTTTTCTTTTGATAAGTCCAGCTGGGTTGAATTTTATCCTTTTGTTTTTACCTTGGAGCTGATTTATCCTTCTTGGCAAATATATTTTAATCTTCAAGCTTATTTTATCTACCTGACAAACATCTTTCATTACAACACTTTCACCCTGTAGGTAGCTGATACTTGGGGATTCCAAATCATAATAAAGTAACAAATGATGAGGTATATCTTGCAACATGATAGAATCCGAGGTGGATTGAGAGAGGTGGAAGCTCAGACAAACTAGAGAGAGAGATAGAAAGGGGATGGCAGTGTACAAAAACACCATTGACTCCGTGATGAAGGTGTGAAGTGTGGGGAAAAATATCGATCTAAGAGAGAGACTACAACCTCTAAATATGGGAGATCCTTTTCTCCCTCCTTTTGTCTACCCCTTTCTTGGCCTTGGGTATTATCTTTTTATAGGCCAAGTGAGAGTGGGTGATGTCATCGATGACATCACATGTGAGTCAATTAATAAAATAATTAAAAGAGATTAATTTATTAAATAATTACAAAGCAATGTTAAATAAGATGGGGTTAAATGCTCGGAAGACAAAATAGTATTTCTCTCTCTACAAGTCAGGCCGAGTGTCGACTCGATGAATCCTGGACTTCAGCCACCAAACCAAAACCTCCTCAGATCCCAGGTAATCTTGAGTCCTGCTCCCAACTCAGGTCTTCGTTCTTCTGTTCGAAGTATGCTAATGCCGCGACAACTTTGACCGTTGACTAGGTTATGTGGACCATCGCTACTGATGTGGCATAGCTTGTTGACTGCTTGACCGAGCTGCGTGGGCCATTGTTGATGATGTGGCGTTTGCCATGTGGACTTGAGGGTATGACACCCACATTAGTCCCCTTGCGCGAGTGAGCTTCTTAGAAAGTTGAAGGTTAGTCAGGCATAATTTGTTGTTTTGTAATTGTAAAAGAAAATGAGGAATCTTTCGAGATTCTTAAAGGAAAAAATTTTATGAGAAAATTTTTTTAGCAGCGAAGTGTCCCCAGATGAGATATCTTAGAAAGGGTCATTGTGTGGAGGTTTCTCAGCAAAAATCTAGGGATGAGATATTGTGTGGGACTCGAGGCAAATAGCTCGCTGAGGTAGGACTCAAGGCTAAGAACTCGACGAGGATGGTGAGATATCTCGTGAAAGTTTTTAGGAGGAAACTTACGCAACAAAAAATCCCTGGGTGGGATAACTTTAAAGGAGGTAGATCGCGGGTAAGTGTTTTGAGTCGCTTGATGGACTTGATTTGTTTAAAGTCGGAGGCTCTAGGTCGCTCGATGAAAGTCGGATCAAGGAGGAGTCCTTTGATCGACTAGTGACTTAGTTCGGGATTGGGTCACTTGATGATTTCAAATGGTGAAGTCTAGTTGATGTTCTAGGGTACTTGATTAACTTTTATGATAGTTCATTCGAGGCTTTGGATTGCTCGATGATTTCAAATGGTGATGTCTAGTCGATGTTCTAGGTCACGTGATTAACTTTTATGATAGTTCATTCGAGGCTCTGGGTCGCTCGATGATTTCAAATGGTGATTCTAAGTCGAGGTTGTGGCCATCTGTTGATGATATGTCACTATCATGTGGACCACAAATATGTAGGTACCTACAGTAGGGTAGTCCCCCTACATGGGTGAACTTCATAAAACGTAGAAGGTTAGTTGTGCATAAAAAGATGTTTATCCAATTTGGGGAAGACGAATCGAGGTGCTGGGTCCATCAATTGACTGCTGGTAAATTCAAGGCTTTATGGCGGTCAATGTCCAATTTTGGTGACCTGGTTTGGATGACTCGATGGTGTGGCCCATCGAGGCTTTGGATGACCTGATGTGGATGCCAAGGCGATGACCTGAGGGTGTGGCCTGTTGAGGTGTAAGTCCGTCGATTGATTAGGCATGACGTTGGGACAGAGGCTCTGGGCGCTTGATGTTCAAGTCAGGTTGAGGCTCTGGGTCCGTCGATTGACAATTCATGGCGTTGGGACACTAGCTCTGGCGCTCAATGTCCAAGTCGGATCGAGGCTCTGGGTCCGTCGATTGACAATTCATGGTAATGGGACATTTCAGGCGCTCGATGTCAATCGGATCAAGGCTCGGTTGTTCGTGCCGTTTTCATCGAGTCAACTCTGCAGATGCTGTGCAATTGGGGCGTGTTTGGTGGTTTAATTGAAATGGACGCGGGTCATGACTTTCACTCAGCCTAGATAGACATAAACCGAGCTTATAAGAAGAAAAAATAACAGAAGTGGCAGCGGACATGGATGAACAGAATGGCGGACAGCGGTTTGACGGCGAAGGCAAAACGAGCCCTCAAGTAATGGCAAGCTCTCAAGCCTCGACGAAACCCGTATATGTTCGGCGGTCTCCATATAAACACGGGACCCGTCCTTGTGTTCATTGGTTACCCAACCGGCGCGGATGAAATCGACGAGCGTGGTCGTCAATCTAAACGGATTCAACGAAATCGATGGGTTGTCGTCGGAGATCGACGAGCCCATCTAAAATATGTGTGCTAAGGGCTTGTGAAGCAATGCAGAATTATCATCTAGGTGAAATAAATCGTGGGTATAGTTTGAAACTTGGATTGTTGTTTATCTTTTTATGTGTAGTACTTTGACGTCATGTCTTTCATAAAATTCCATGGCAAAATGTTTATGTCATGGACAGTGTTGATTTCTGGGTATGCAAAACAATGGGATGTTGAGATTGATGTTTGATGAACCACCAGTGAAGGATAGAGGAATTTGCACAGTTAAGGTTGGTTGTGAGAATCACCGGTCATTGACCAGATTGGTGGTTTGAAATCGAAGAGTTTTGTTGACAAAAATGGTGGAGTGAAATCGACAGGTCTTGTGGACAAACTGGTTTGTACGAAATCGACGGTACTTGTTGATAGAAACGATTTGCATGAAATCAACGAGCAACGACGTATAGATGGTAACATTAAACACTGATGGGTCGTCGACAAGGTTTGGTAATCCAGAATCGAAGGGTCATCGACAAAGTGGATGGATCGTCCATGAGGCTTAGCCCCAAAATTGAAGGTTCGTTGACTGGTTTGAGGTCATCGACATGGTCTAATTGCTTGGAATGGACGGGCCTTGTCGACGAGGAGGCAGGTGGTACGAAATCGACCAGCATCGTCGGTAACAACTAGTTACACGAAATCGATGGGATGTCGTCGGAGATCGACGGGCTCATCTACAAAGCGGCTGCACGAAATCCACTAGCTTCGAGTTGTTTATTGAAGTCACGTTGAAGTGAAAGAATTCAACATTTAAATGAGATTTCAACTAATAGAGAAGGGTCAATGTATACATGTGTGCATATATATGTATATATGTATGGCTGCACTTATAAAATTATAATATATCACGTGGGTGTTTAATGTAGTAATAAAGATCTTTATTTAATGAGATATTCATAAAGCTGACATGGTCTTTTTAGATAAGGATAGTTGGTGGATTTTGGCATGTAGTATCATTTATATATATATGCTTATTATATAAATGTGACTAGTCAGCAGATAAGATTTTTGTGGCTGTAAAAGAAAGTTTGGAAAAGTGAGATGTATATATATATATATATATATATATATTTTCAACAGTTGAAAGGATATAATACTTGTGGCTGTAAATGAAAATCAAAGAAGCGAGCTTGTTTTCAGCATGAAAGAGTATTTCTCATTAATGTTCAAACTGTAAATTATTTTAAAGAGAAGGGGTCGAATGTTGTATAATGTATACGTATATGTGAGTAAAAATAATGAGTCATAGAATGCAGCAAGAAGTGTGTATATATACAAATGCACACTACTCATCGAATGGTCATGGACAAGGTCCAGTAACTCAAAATCGAAGGGTCATTCATTGACAAAATATCAGCCTGTTGCCTGCAGTTTTTAACTACGTCACAATAAAAAGTAATATACTAACACAAGTAAACATTTGGCGATTCCGCTAGGGAGGTATTCTCGTGTAAATCATAGGAGGAGTCCTTTGTGGAATGGAAGAACTCAGAAGCCCTCTATTGATCTATTGGTTTGGGCTGCAATCTTGCACTCGCTGGCTTGGAAAATGAAAGATTTCTCTATAAACTTACGCTTCATACAGTGACCTCACTCCATGCTCTTTTCTTGGTTCAATATTTTTTCCTCTTAAAAATATTGTGGATGGGGTTTCTGATAGTTGGTCCTGGGTTACCACCTCTCATGGGCGCTTTGAGGTTAGATCCTTTTTCAGTTGCCTCACGGATGATCCTAGAGTTCGCTTCCCTTGGAAGGCTGTTTGGTGCTCTAAGGCTCCTCTTAAGGTGGGTTTTTTTGCTTGGACCTCTGTTCTGGGAAGGATATTAACCCAGGATAATTTGAGAAGGAGAAATCAGGTGGTGGTCAATCGTTGCTATATGTGTCTTCGGGATGAGGAAACTGTGGATCACCTTCTCCTCCATTGCACCATGGCTAGAGACTGCTGGGATTTGATGTTTGGCTTGTTTGGGTTTCTTTGGGTTATGCCTGGATCCATTAGAGGGTTGATTGAGGCTTGGAGAGGTTGCCCTGTGGGGGCTCACATTCAGGATACTTGGAGGGCTACGCCTCTTTGTGTGTGATGGTATATTTGGCTTGAGAGGAATAGGAGATATTTTGATGGGAAGGAGATGTCGATTTCTACTCTTAAATTCTCTATTCTTTCCACTCTTTTTTGCTGGGTTTCAGGGAGAGATTCTAGATCTTTAGAGGAGATTGTCGATTTTTTGGCCTCTTTGAAGGCTTAGAGGTCCTTTGTGACCTTGTGTATTTCTTTTGGGATCCGCTCCCCTTTTGAGCGCTTTTATAAAATTTTACTTATAAAAAAAAAATAAAAAAATCGTCCTTTCTTGATAATTACATCTCAAAGTTAGGCAAGACAACAATAACTAGTTGGATTCTTTGGTCCCACCCCTTCACATCCAATAATCCTAGTAGACAAGTACAATCATAAAGGACAATAAATTGTATGAACATACACTCATTTGAAACTTAATTCATTAGTGTTGCAAGTGGAGCAAAGACAGTAGCTATTTTTTGTTGCTCTAATTCCCACATCCCATGGGTATGAATTTTTTAAAACAAAAGTATGGATTAAAATTCTTGCATCACATCTATTAAACATTCTTCTTATCATTTTTTCTTTTTCCAATGAACAGAAGAGTTAGACATGTAAGGGTTCGGCAATTTTGATGTATTGTTCTCTATACCTAATACCATCTACAAGTACCAACAATGTAATTTGAATATCTAAAGCTCTTATAATTAACTGTGAATTATAAAAGTACATGCTCTATATCACTGATGCATCTCCTAGGCCACACCATGCCTAAGAAGGGACAAGTTGATTGGTTGCAATTGCAACATCACAATGCCTTCCCTCTGACCGTAACGGTGCCAATTAACTGGCCAATAAATCCTAAACTAGTGACAGAACAGTATTTGTTAAGCCATCAATCAGACAATTTTCATTGTCATCGAAAACAATTATGTCAATGGCTTAATGAGCGATACATAGAATACAACAATGGTATCATGGACCAAGGTGAGTGAGAAAATAAAATTAGAATGTTCAAAAATTGCACAGGATGACATAAAACCAAAAGTCCCAGATTCGTTATATGAAGAATGCATAAATAAATACACCAAACCTACCGATAGATTATGCACCACGACATTTTTAACGTCTTGCATTCGCATTTCAGCCTGTAGAAAAATCAAAAGTGTATATTTTAGACAATTTTACTTATAAAAAATAATAATAATAATAATAATAATAAAATTAAAAAATTAAAAAATTAAAAAATGATGGACAAATCTGTGGTGATACAGCATGCACACGAAATGATCCTGAATAATGACTGTGCAGTAGTTAAACAACTCAGACAAAGACTTGGTTTTGTAGAATGAGAAGAGAATAGAAGTGGGGAGAAATATGAAGAAAAAAAATGGTATTATAGATTAAGATTGCTAGAGGCCTTGTAGCCTAGTGGCTATAGCAGGCTCCCCATGTGAGAAGTGTAAGTTCAAAGTTTTCAATATTATAGAACAACAACATTTACTACCAAGTAAAACTAAAGGTGAGTCGCCCCGAAGATGCTGATCCTCGCTTAGCTCCAACATTTTGCCCTGATACCAAGTACAGATTGAAAAGGGGGTATTCTAACATTTGAAGAGCAGAGTAGAAGAAAATATATATAAGAGAAAGGGAAAGTGAATATTGTGTATGTATTCCCCCTCTGTGTATCTATTATATGTACAATATCTTACATCAACAATGAACCAATTACTAAATAGGAACTACTAGATTAATACCCTTTTGACATGAATTATAAGGAATATAGACTGGAGTGGCAGAACAATGTACATCCAACAGCCCATTCCTCACTCTCTAACCCTAATTTTTTAGGCTCCCATGAACTGGTCTTTAGCATTCATGTTCACCTTCCTTCTTCCTTCACTTCCACACGGAGGGATAATAATAACAATGATTATTGAAGGCATTAGCATGAGCGTGTTCTGCTGTATACCTTGGTCTAATCCACTAGTCTCTGTACAAAACTTAGATGCATGCTTCTACTGCTTTTTTATAATAAAATGCTTAAGAAATGATAATGTATTTATTTCCTAGGTGTTGTTTGGAAGTAAAAATCCTAAATAAAAGAATACTTCAGAGAATTCAAACCACCTGAAACTATAAGTTTAATGGGACATGAATAAGAAGCTTTTGTTATGAGTTATATAAAAGTATGCTCAAACAAAATGAAAAGTCAAACAAGGTATACCTGTAATGACTTCGTTAAATGCACCACACTGCGCTTAGTTGCCCCATATGCTGCAAATCTAACAGAAATAACGAAAACCATCAATCACATATATGACCCTAAGAACTGGAAATTAACGAATTAACGGCACTATTCATGTTCCCAGCATGTACAATACCTTTTTGATAAAAAAAAGAAAAACAAAAAAAACCAAAGAAGAAAAAACAAATATGGTGAAAGGGATGTTACTGATTATCGTTCATGATTCACTTGCTCAGAGATTATACAATTCTTGACATTCATCATGCTGGACCAGGAGGTAGCAAAGTAGTGTTGCCAACATCGTAATGGTGATAGTGGCAGTGCAACAACCAAACTAACGAAAATTATTTTTTTAGCATCTTCTCTCTCCTCATACTATTTCCGAGAAA
>JAOTQH010261695.1:0-11209 GCA_025631255.1 Cornus kousa | reverse complement strand
AAAGAATAAATAAAAGGTTGGCCTGAATATAATAAATAAATATGGAAAAGAGTATTTATTAGTTGCCAAAAAAAGGGAATTCGACCGTCCAAAAAGAAAAGGAAAAAAAAAAAGAAAAAAGGGATCTAGCGTAAGATTAGCTATATATATATATATATATATATAAAATAAATACTATATGAATAATGAATTATGAGAATTTTTTTTAAAAAAAAAAAAAAAAATCTTTTACTATATTGATTTTATTTATTTCAGTTCCTTCCTTACAATGGGCATTTCCATTATAGTCTTGTACAACTCCGACTTGTCATTTCTTTCTTAATACACTATTTAGTAGGAAGGAAGGAAGGAAGATGGTGGATGAAAAATAGGAATGAACACACAAACTTGTTTCTTTTGTGGATAAGAGAAAAGATGATGGATGCGTCGTATATTCTTCTTCCTTTACAAATTTTTATCCCCCAAGCATGGACGAAAACATGAAAGAAAAAAGTAATATTATTATAAAAGGTTTTATTTTACAAAACTTTTCTTTTACTGTAATTGACACTCTTTTTTCTTTTCTCTCCTAATAAACAAAATAAAGTATTATCTTTTTTTCTTATTTATCTTTTATCCAATCAAATAAAAAGAGGACAATATATGATATCTTTCCCAATGCATTGTTTGGTTAGGTGGAATCAACTAAAAAAAGAAAGGAAAGGGAAAATTTATAAAAAAATTTAGAGTTTGGATAGATTAAAAATAAAGAAAAAAGTAATGGAAAATTTTGTTTCCAATACTTCCCTCTTTTCTCCAAAAACTTTTCCTGAACAAAACACAACGCGTGAAAGAAAAGTGCCTTTTTATATGACATTTCTATTTTGCCCATTAACTAATTTTACCCATTAACTTAATTGTGCAAAACAAATTATTTCTTTATTTTTTTTACTGGATTCCTAAGAGACAAGTTCTCTTCAAAACAATTCTTTCTTTGTTTTTTTACAAGTTCATATATAATTAGTAACAATAACATCATATAATCAAATTTCTCTTAAAATTTAATGTTGCCATCAGTTTCTTCATCACGTTGTTTTAATTATTATTATTATTATTATTTTAAGTTTCATTTCTCTTACTAATAATTAGTTATACTTCTACCGAAGAAAATATTATAAAATCTTATTTTAAATATAAATAATTGTATTATTAAATTTAATAATCCATCATTTCACTATTTCTTTGCTAAAAATAGACATTATCAAATACAAATTAATTTATTTTTTAGTATTTAAAATCATAAGGATAATTTTGGTGTATTCAATCACTTTCTTTTCACTTGCATGCTATGCAAAATAATAACTTAATATTTTTCTACAATTGTCTTGAATAAATTTTATACTAACCAAATGCAAGTTAGAAATTTTATTTTATTTTATTTTATTTATTATTATTATTATTATTATTAGTGTTATTATTATTTTTGCCTTAGTTGGTACTCAACCACACACATGCCTCCATTAAGGCTTGAACCTCTCACCTTCTTTTGAAAAATAGGGGTCTGATATCGCCAGGCACTAGCCCGTTGGTAATTTTTCTTTTCTTTCACTTCACTTTTTTTTTTCATTTTTCGTCTCTTTTCTTTTCTTACTTATTTCCATCTAACCAAATGGAGCCTAAGGATATTTTATTCATTTATTCTTCTCTTCCTTCTATCCAACTTTCTTTTTCCTTGCTAAACAAAGCATAAGGGAGGAGATGTTATTGTGAGATATAAAATTTGTAATTGCCAAATTTCATTGTCAAAACAAGTTCGATAAAGTTGTAATTTTAAATGCAAATTTCAAGGGCAACTGAACCAGAACCGGTTCAAGTTCTGCAGCAGTTTTTGGTAACTTTGTTTCCTATTCTATTTCAACTTCCTATTTTGTATAGAATTTTTCTAAAAACCTTATGCACGAAATTGACTTATTTTCCAAGTATAATCAGGGTTTCAAAAGTTTACATAAATATATTTTCTTACTTAGGGTTGTGTGGCTTTTTGCATTAAAATTCTGATTTTCATTAAAAATCTTTTTGTGATATTTTTTAAGAACATACACATTATATACACATGAGTGATTTAGGGTACTGTTCAAATCCTGATCATGTTCAAGTCTATTGAAGATTGCATCTACAATTATTAGAGAAAATAGATCTTATTTCTTCTATAACAAAATCAGAAAGAAGAATTTCAGGTCACATTTTGAAGGGATCAACGCGCTTGCAGAGTGTTGTTGATCTACTAGCAATCTTTCTACAAGGTTCGAAGCATAAGTCTGAAGTCGAAAGCTGCTGGACAGGAAGTCGCAAAGTCAGGGATGTTCAGCGGATTAAGTCTTCATAGAGCGAAGGGGTTTAAGTCTGAGTCAAAGTTCAGTATACTTTGCTTCATACATGGTGGATCTTTTTACGCTTGGGATAACGTACAAAACCTCAAGATCTAATTGGTTTCCTCACTAAAAATTTGGTGTTACTCTAAACTTTACTTACTTTTAATTTGTGTGTGATTATTTAAATAATCGGTAATTTTAGTAGAGCAAATTGGATAAAAAATTCGTGATTAATCCCTCTTTAAAATGGGTTTTTAAAACTCAAACTTTTTGCAACCTATTCCACTGCACAACTCACAGTTATACCCATTGGTTTAGTATGCAACTTTCTATGTACTCTTCTACACTCAAAAAAATTTGTGCACACTATTTAAAGAGGTGTTTACTTCTTTTAATAATAATAATAATAATAATAACCATTATTGATATATCGGATGTACGGGAGCCGTTAGATGTGGTGTGATCCATTATTGTAATGATGGATTTCACCACATCCAACGAGTCTTATACATCGTGATGGATCCCATCACATCCAACAATTGTCATGCATCCTTTATTGGAGTTGCTCTGCATAATCAATCGAATTTGATAGCAGTTGTTGTGGAGAAAACACAAAATAAACAACGTTGTTCAAGGAATAAATAAGCAATCATGAAGAAGAAAAAATCACAAACAAGAACATAAGATATACATGGTTCATCCAAATCTTAGGGCTATATCTATGGAGCACACCGAACAAATTCACTATGAAGAAGATGAAGAATTAAAATGGAGAATTTTTTCAATCTCTCTCTCTTTTGTATTGGCACAAATTAATCAATCTGATGATTCTTTCTTTCTTTTTCTCTCTATTTTTACCATACCTTAAGAACTGATTAGGCTTGATATTTATAGCCCCAAATAATTAGTCCTACAAGAAATTTCCTTCTGTAGAATTCAAAACCAATAAGGAAGTTAAATCAGATCAAGAAACTAAATTTTTCCTAAACCAATACAGAAGTTAAATCAGACCAGGAAACTGAACTTTCCCTAAACTTCAGCAGTCTTGAAGTTTTCATATAATTAAATCTTCTTAAAAATCAATTACCTAATCAGACTCCACAAAACCACAACAATCTCCTACTTGGAGGCTGGAGCACTTGTAAATTCATTCCATCTTCTTCTTATGCATGTCCCATGCATATTGGTGTACTTCTCTCTATCCTCAAGCTAGAAAACCAACTGAAGCTGCGCACAACTTCAGTTTCTCCACGATCACTGTCTTGGCCAACATATCAGCTGGATTCTTGGTGCTAAGTATTTTCTCAAGTGTCAACACCCAATCTTCTAACAAAGATCTGATGAAATGATACCGAAGTCCTATATGCTTGGTTCTTAAATGAAATGCTGAATTCTTCGCCAGATGTATCGCACTTTGACTATCACTGTGCAAAACATTATTCACCTGTTCGAATCCTAACTCTGTCAACAAACCTTGTAACAAAATTATCTCCTTGCTGGCCTCTGTTATTGCCGCATACTCTGCCTCTGTAGTACATAACGCTACAATCCTCTGTATTTTTGTGAAACCCAATTAACTGCAGTTGTACCCACTATGAACACATATCCGATAGTACTTCTTCTGTGGTCTACATCACCAGCAAAGTGTGAATCTACATATCCATGTAGCTTCACCTTACCCTTTTGAAACATAGGTATCTATCTATAGTACCTTGTAGATATCTCAATATCCACTTCACTGCTTCCAAGTGTAGCTTGCCCAGATCCTTCATGAACCTGCTTACTGCTTCCCTTGCATATGCAATATCTGATTTTGTGCACACCATAGCATACATCAAACTTCCAATGGCTGAGGCATATGGAATTTTAGCCATGAAGTTTTTCTCATCCTCTGTCTTCGGACGCTGATTTTGAGATAATCGGAAGTAATTAGCTAAAGGAGTACTGACCGCCTTAACATTATTCATGTTGAACCTCTTCAGAACCCATTCAACATACTCAGCTTGAGACAACTACAAAGTAACTTTATGCTTGTCTCCGCTAATCCTCATCCCAAGAATTTGCTTCGCTATACCAAGATCCATCTCAAATTCACTAGACAACTGCTTTTTCAATTTGCTGATTTCTTCAAAATCAGGACCTACCACTAACATGTCATCAACATAAAGTAGAAGGATAATGAAACTCGACTTGAACCTCTTAAAGTAGCAGCATTAATCAGCATTGCACTTGTTGTAGCCATGTCGCTTCATAAAACATCAAATTTCTTATACTATTGTCTCGGGGCTTGCTTCAAACCATACAAGCTTTTTTTTTTTAACTTGCACACTAGTTTTTCTTTCCCTTTAACCGAGAAACCCTCCAGTTGTTGCATGTAAATCTCCTCCTCAAGGTTACCATGGAGGAAAATAGTTTTGATATCTAATTGCTCAAGGTGCAACCCCTCTGCTGCAACAATGCTAAGAACTGAGCGAATGGTACTCAGTTTCACAACTGGGGAAAAAAAGTATGTGTAGTCAATGCCTTGCTTTTGCGGAAAACCTTTGACCACCAATCTCGCCTTGTATCTCTGGGAACCATCATGTTTCTCTTTTACCCTGTACACTTATTTGTTGTGAAGAGCTTTTTTCTCGATACGTAACTTGGCTAGTTCCTATGTTTTGTTGGAGATAAATGATTTCATCTCATCTTCCATTGCAAGCTCCCACTTGCTAGCATCTTCAACCTAACATGTTTCTCCGCATCAATGCTCTCTGGATCATCATCCAACTCAACAAACTCAAGCTTACTCTGTATAGGACTAGTTCATTGTGCTACATCTCTATCCTTGTATATCATTTTCTCGTTGAAAATCACATCTCTACCTTTGATGATTTTCTTGTTCTGATCATCCTAGAGTTGATAACTAAACTCGTCTCTGCCATGGTTACTAATATGCGCATATGTAATACAACCAAAAACTTTTAACCATAAAAGATTTACCTCTTTGCCACTCGATACCTCTTTTGGTATTCAATACTCTAACCGCACCGATGGTCTACGATTAATTAGGTAGGATGTTGTATTGATTATTTCTACCCAAAACTGTTTAGATAAACCCAAATGTATGCGCATGCTTCTAGTCCTCTCTGTCAATGTTTGGTTCATCCGTTTTGTCACCCTATTCTGCTATGGGTTCCTTGCACAGTCCTCTCTAATCTAATCCCATTATCAAAACAAAATTTCTTCAATCCAGTGTCTTCATACTCACCACCATTGTCTGACTTTAACCTTTTGATCTTCAAACCTGTCTCATTCTCTACCATGACCTTCCACTTCTTGAACACATCAAATACCTCAGATTTGTGCTTCAAAAAATAAACCCATATCTTCCTCGTGTGGTCATAAATGAAAGTCACGAAGTAAGATTTTTCCCCAATGGATGAGACAGTGGTTGGCTAGACATCTGTGTGAATTAACTTAAGTTTATCCTTATGTGACCTAGTCTCTGGTGCCAAAGGTTGTGATCTTCTCTATTTTCTACAACTTCTATAGACCCATAAGCACGGGTAGTTGTGTAGAGAGTTCTAGATTTCTTACCACGTGTAATGGTCGTAGCGTCTCTGGAAACTTTCCACGAGTCTCTAGTGAAGGTTGTAACAAAACCTTCCTTTGACAATTGTCCCACCGAAATTAGATTATTCCTTAAGTCAGGGATATGTCTCACATCCTTCAACTTCCAAGCTGACCCATTTAACTTGATTTGCATTTCACCCTTGCCAATGACACTGCAAGGCTGATCAATATCAAGATACACCTTGCCAAGGTTACTCGGTTCATAGCTATTAAATAGCTCCTTATTTGAGGTGCCATGAAACGATGCGCCGAAATCTAAAATCCATGACTCTACCTTGCTTTCCAAAGAGTAAATCAATGCATCATCTAATTCTTCTGAGACAACGTTTACTTCAGTTTTTCTTTCGGTTCCCTTCTTTGGAAGTTTGTAATCAACACGGTAATGTCCTTTCTTTCCACAATTCCAACACTCAATGTCACTGAGATTTATGGAATTCCTGAAATTTTGAGACTGTGTCCTTCCATTCCTTGACTTGAATCTGCTTCTGTTTCTATTACCATTATCCTTCTTCTTGTTTGAACCCATGCCTCTGCTTTTAACATTCAATGCCAAACCACTGGTGGAAACCCCTACTTGCCTTCTCATTTCTTTAATCAGAAGCATGCTCACAACTTCATCAAATTTCAACTTGGTCTTCCCTACAGAGCTACTGATTGTTGTAATTGTGCCACTCCAACTCTCGGGTAATTGCCCTAGAATTAGCAGTGCTCAGACCTCATGTTTGAAGTCGATATCAACAAACTCTAATTGCCTAACTATCTCATTGAACATATTTAAATGTTCGTTGAACTTACCACCTTCGACCATCTTCATGTTGAACAACTTTTTGATCAAGTACACCTTGTTCACTACAGAAGGTTATTCATACATACTAGAAAGGATTGTCAAAAGGGACTTCGTCGTCTTCTCGTTCTTAATGTGAAGGCGACTGACTTTGACAACGTCAATCTGACGATGCCAAGAGCCTTCCTATCAAGTAATTCCCATTCTGCATCCTTTGTATCCTCTGGTTTATTTCCCAAAGGTTGATATAAATTTTTCTAAAACAAGAGCTAAACTATTTGTATCTTCCAGAAACTGAAATTTGTTGCCATCGAACTTCTCTATCATAGATGTGGGTGTCTTATCTTCTAATGCCATTACTCCCACTTGAACGGATAGATCTGATCGAAAAACTTTTAGAATTTTGTCAAACACCTTTTGTGTCCAAGGTTCTCAACCAAAAGCTCTGATACTAATTATTGGAGTTGCTTTGCATAATCAACCAGATTTGATACAGTTGTTGTGGCAGAAACGCAAAATAAACAACGATGTTCAAGGAATAAACAAGCAATTACGAAGAAAAAAAATCACACACAAGAACACAAGATATACATGGTTCACCCAAATTTTAGGGCTACGTCCATGGAGCAAACCGAACAAATTCACTATAAAGAAGCTGAAGAATTACAATGGAGAATTTTCTCTCAATCTCTCTCTCTCTCTTGTATTGGCACAAATTAATCAATCACACAACACGTATGATGATTCTCTCTTTCTTTATAATGTTATATGTACAATAATGTAATGTTCTCACCCACATACTAATAAATCTCCTAATATACACAATAATAATGTCATAATATTTATTCATTAACAAAGAGTAAATGTTCTACATTTTTTTCGATTTTCCTTCCATATTTTATTTATCTTTTTTTTCTAATCATTTTTTTAATTCTTTTTTGACATTAATTTTATTTTCTTTTTTTAAAAAAAAAAAAAAAAAATTTACACTTTTATCGGATCGGATATCGATTTATTAACAAATCGGATTTGGATTCACTTACAAAAAAATCCACTAAATTATAGAATCGAATCGGATAAAGTAAAATGCTAATTGAATTCGGATCGAGTCAGGACAGATTTGATTCGAATCCAACCCGTTGACAGGTCAAGACTAGATGCTCTTTGGTCCAATAAGACAATGTTGAGAAGTAAGAATGTCCATTCCCTTATGGTGTATAACTCCCACAAATAAGTCTCCTACCAATTAGAAGAAGGATAATACTTACGTCTTTACTAGTGAAAATCTATAACATACTCACTATTGATGTGGACCAATAATAAATGGACATGGCATCTTCAAGGATAATACTTAGGTCCTACTAGTGAGAATCTACAATATATTCACCGGTGATGTGGATCAATAATAAATTGACATGTGATCTTTAATTACCAAATCAAAGATGGTGGGTAGATATTGATTAACTAAATCAGAGATAGTGATTTGATTACCATCTATAATTTGGTAATTAAAATAGTTATCAAATCAGAGATATTGATTTGATTACCATCTATGATTTGGTAATTAAAATAGGACGTGTTAATTTATTATTGGTCTATATCAGCTGTAAGTATGTTGTAGATCCTCATTAGTGAGGACTTAAGTATTGTCCCATCTTTAATTACCAAATCAAATATGGTGGGAATAGATACTCACTTACCAAATCAGAGATAGTGATTTGATTACCATCTATGATTTGATAATTAAAATAGGATTTGTTCATTTATTATTGGTCCAGATCAGCGGTCAGTATGTTATAGATCCTCACTAGTGAGAACCTCTCGCTGATCAAAGAATAGTTTTTCCTATAAAGAATTAGGTCATCCGTAATCCCCCTTAAATCCAACCAAAGGAGTCAGCTCCCCTTCTTAGATTGACATCCAGAACCTGTCAACTTCAACAAGCAATGGTTCAAGCTCGGATTTTTTCTATAACATATCCGAACGAACGAACTCTCCCTTTCATATAAAATGAGGATCCAATATTTGTAAAGAAAAACCAGCCTTAACCCAATCCAAATGACAAACATGGGATACAAAGGGTTCAGAAGAATAATAACCTCCCAATTATGGGACCAATTCCTGGATCCATCGCTTAATTTTAAATGGATTAAGCTCTTATCTATTTTAGTTCGTTTGGTATGAGTGACAGTGATATTACTTATGCTAAAAATTCAAAATATATCACATATATATATATATATATATATATATATATATATATATATATATTAAGTATCATGCACTTAAAAAAACTTTATTTCTTAAAACTCAACTCTTAAAATTTTCATTACTTGATTTTTGATTTTATCAAAAAGCATGACATGTCTTGTTAGAACCACTCTTTTTTTAGATTATACTTAAGAGAATAATAACTGATTTTGCAACTTACAGGTGAATCGGTCAATTTGATTTAACTTTCATTTACTTCACTTAGCATATGAGTTGAATGTAAGATATTTTCTTATATTTGTGATCCACGCAATTTGGACACGTGATTTACTTCTATTATTTGGTGGTTAAATAAAATAGATATTAGATTAATATTATATTATTTGGTCAACTTATAAATTATCTTTTTGGTAATTAATTATTAGAGAAGTATTTTTTTATTTATTCTTTACTCTGATGGAAAGTGGAATTAAAGTTACTAAAAAGAAAACTGGTCCTCTCTTTGCCTTTATAAAAATGCTTATTCCTATCAGTTATGTACGCTAATGAAATAACACGTATAATGTTTATGTATGCAAAAGGTCAAGAGAGAGAAATCAATTTCCACGCTTTCCTAGTTGATCAAAGTTGCAACTTAGTTCATGGTTAAAGGATCTAGACGTTGAAATTAATCTCAACAAGGTTTGACATCATGAATCGAAGTATGTATATCTAATTATATATATTTATGCGTTATAAGGATGTGAAATTAATTGAAGTTCTATGATCTAGGGATTTGTTATTATTTGTGATTAATGTCTAACACAAATTAATTAGAGTTTACATTGAATAATTAAAATTATATCCCACATCACTGATTTAATTTCGTGAACCAAATGCCTTACAGCTTTAAGGTACTTCCTCACCTTCCAAATTAGAAGGTCGAGAGTTCGAATCCCCACAGGGGCAAAAGTGGGTGTGTGAGTGTGTTTCTTGCTAATAAAAAAAATTAACTTCGTGATTTCTTATTGTTATTCATTGTACAAAATATTAATATTCCGTTTGGTAAGAAGAAAAAAAATTGAATGAAAGGGATTGAAAAACGGATGAATGAGACATCCATATTCCCTAGTGAAAGGATAATGTCATTCCCCATTTTTGTTTAGTTGGATGAAAGAGAAGAGAATGAAAGATTGCTAATATTGGGTTTATCTAATAATTATAAAAGTAATATTATAATTTAAAATTTCTATAACGGTCTTGTTCCTCTTCCTTCCTTTCTTTCTTTCAACCATATTCAGAGGGATAAAAATTTAAGAAATAGGAAGGATGCCTTATTCATTCCCTTTTCTCTTATCTCATTGTCTTGTCTTTACCAAACGAAGAAAATTAGTTTCTTTTTTTCTATTTTTCCTCCACCCCTCTTCCTTCTTTCCTACCAAGCCAGGCATAAAGTAGAAACAAGCACACATAATCGGTCATCAATAAATTGGAGTTCTTGTTTACTTAAAATACCGTACCTTACGTTTCAGAGTGCCAAATTGATGGTTCGAATTTACTCCATCTGTTCCAATAAAAGTGTACCTTTTTAAAAATTCTAACTTTTTAAGAGAATGATTTTTTATTATTTTTTAATTGTATTTGTGGTGAATGAATTACCAATTTTATCCCTAATAGTAGTGGGTCTACATTGATGTAATGGTTTACTTTTTATATGTTCAATGCAAGAAGGTTAAATTGGTAATATTAAAAAAAAAAAATAGCACATTGACTTTTAAATGGGACACTTATTTTAGGACGGATAAAAATTGAAAGGTGGACACTTTTTTTTTTTTTTTTTTTTTTTGAGACGGAGGGAGTATAATTGAAGAAAATTCAGTTCAAAGTTTAAACTGATTTTTTTTTTTTTTTTTTACCATTGTGTATATATATATATATTGTAAATTTGATCTATCATAATGGATTTACACAAAAATTTTGAATTATTTATTTTTAGTTCTAGCTGTTGTTTTATACATTTTGTGTAAAAATATATCTCGACCCTACATAATTTTTACAAACCAACTTAATATAGAGTTGATTAATTAATGGAACAAGAAATATGGAGGATAAATGAAATATGCTGATGTGTGTGCTGTGCTCGCAGTCCTGTGGCGGGGCTGTACAGTTACAAGGGTGCTTCGCCAAGTATGATAACACTACCTTTATAGGCGTGGAAGGATTTCGATTTGGAGGTCCCCCGAGTTAATTTGCCCACTCAAGCCCCCTC
>JAOTQH010261684.1:0-11209 GCA_025631255.1 Cornus kousa | reverse complement strand
TATATATATATATATATATATATATTATAAGGTGCTTTTTCATTTTTTCTTTAAATTTTAGGGTTAGTAAAAATTCAGATTTCTTTTTGTATTTTTAAAATTTAGGATTAGTAAAAATTCAGATTAATACAAGTTTAAAATAGAGAACTGTAAATACGAAAAAAAAAAAAAAAAAACTTTAAAATTTAGGGTCGGTTGAAATTTTGGTCTAATAATAATTATGGATTAAAATGAAAATAAGTTTAGAGCAAAATTAAAGATTTGGGCTGGCCTGGCCTGGCCTGGCCTCTTGCCTCAAAAGCTAATTCACACTACACATTTGTCTTTACCATAAACATAATAATAATAGTTGGTTGGATTGAAATTAAGTGATACATAATAACTTGCAATACGTGATTTAATTGAAGTATAAGAGGAATAAAATATTAGGATTTTAAGAGATAAATTAATAATGTATTGCACAATTTTGTGTGAAATATTAAGTTGTTCTCATTCATACAAAAAAATAAAAAATATATAATCAGAATTGAATTTTGAGCATATTATATCATGCATGGATTTGTGTGTGATCTTACTATTAGCACCAGTTGTAGTTATTAAAAATAATTTTATTAAATTAAATATTATAGGAGGGATGCCTTAATAAATTAAATACTAAATTAAATTTTATTTAATATTTTTTTAGAACTAAATTACTGATTCATTTATTTCAAAATTAATTTTTTTTTAATTAATTGTTTTAATAAAAAGTATAATATAAAGTATATTTAATAATGGCAGTAATTTAAAATTATTAATAAGCCATTACTTTTGCTAAATAATCTTTAAAAATTCAATAAAATTTATCAAAATTCACTTAAAAAAAAATACATCTTTATTTGAATTATGTTGTAAAAAGTATTGTATCAGTGTATATTGGTCTATATGCAAGTTTATAAATAAACAAATAAATAAAAAATAACGATAATCTATTCCATTACACAACGCCGATACAGATTCGATTCCGTTACACCACAACTGCAAACCATGAAGTAAACTAGCAAATTAATTATAGTGTCTTTTAAATTAGACTTGTACCCTTGTGGATAACTTCAAGTTTTTTTCCAATTTTTTTTGGCAATTTTGCTTGAAGAGACTCTGTTGAACTCCTTCATCACAAAGTGCACAGTAGGGATTATAGATGCCTCTATTGTTCAGCTCTTCTAATTTATAATCATCTCCATTCCATTCACTTGTATCTTTCTCAAATTTTTTCTTATCCTTCCATTCTAAATAAAATAAGAGGATCATTATCAACAACATCCCATATATGATTATCTGACACCTTAAGGTAAATCATCACTTTAGACGGGACTCAGTAGTTCTGGACAGGACGAGGGAGTCCATCTACCGCTGGGTAAGAAATATCATTCCGATCCATCCCGGCAATGAATTAGAGCCGGAGGAAGGCACTACCGTTTGGGAAGAGCTTCTCCTTGAGCACACCGTGAAAGAAGTGCTCCTATATCACCAACAGGCCAATAACCTAGTTGTACCAGACCCCTACTTTGGGTCTCAAAGGGGGGTTAGGGTTCAAACCTCAGTGGAGACAGGTGTGTGTGAGTACTAACTAAAAAATAAAGTGCTCCTATATCGCGCAGAGAGAGAGAGAGAGAGAGAGAGAGAGTAAACCCTGAAGTTATGCATGTATGGTCCTATAAATACTTTGCAAGCCATCTCATTAACCACCATGCACAATATCCACAAGACGTGTGTTGACATGAACAAGTTAAAGACACACCAATCAAGACTTCTACAGGTAAAGAATGCATGGTTCACCCACTGTTTACCTGAATCACACCTCCAGATGATGCTACCAAAGACCTTAATCTTCCAAACAGATAAAAGAATAGAAGAAACCCTTTAAATACAAATTAAGAGAAGGACAACATACCAACTTCACACAATACTGAATCTATTAATCATCGCGTAATTATTATACAAACTTTAGTTACCATTACCATCCAAACAAACATTTCATTTTACAAGGTAATCATCAATGCCAAAAAGTTAATGCAGTTGCTCCAGAAGAATGACCCTCGAATAACCATGAGCTATATAATCAACAAGGAACAAAAATTTTGGCACATACAGAATCATCTCATTTGGTTTGGATTAAGATTGTCTGAGTCAACAAAGTCTCAAATATTATATGGTAGATGTGTATCTTACAGAATATGGCAGTGAGTACGGAGAAGCCTTGAACATATTGTCACTCGGTCCAAATGCAACTTTGGAGCTCACAGAGAGAGATGTTTCACAATCTTTACATTTCCGGTCGCTCCATGGCCTGATCTTCTTTCTTCTAGCTCGTCATAGGCGTTTGCCATGAAATTAGAGCTTGCCTCTTCAGTATCTGAACAGCCTGGTCTTTCAGTTAGGAATTGCTCCCAGAATACATCATTACATCGGACTTGAGCAGTTGCAGACTCTGGATTGTTCGTCGGTGCCTCTTGTGAGGAAGACATAGTTGTATGATCATCAGAAAAGGATCTGTTCTTCGGGGAAACTCCAATATCAGCATCTTTGACAGTAGCACTTGACCTTGGCAGTGGAGATTTGACAATGTCTTGACATAGTTGGGGCATCCTAGATGAATCATGATTCTGCTCGATTTGCAATGAAGAAGATGCTAGTGAAAGATTTAAGTGGCAGGAGATATGACCATCATCTTCCTCATTAGAATTCAAATTTTGCTGCAAAGAATGCATTCTCAGGCTCTCATCAGCTCCTGCTCTGCTTGACAAAGATGAGTCCATTGTAAATGTTAAAGAAGTCGTCCCAGTATCTGAAAGTTCTAAGGTTTCGGGGGCAAATTCAAAACCATCCATTATCATCTGTGCATCTTTTGGGTATCCTTCAGATATTCTCCTGTGAGGACTTTCCTCATCTCCATAGGAGCTCTGAGTGCTATGTGAAACCAAATTAATATCCGAAACAGCTGGAGATAGTTCTAGTCTGAGCATTGAGAAATCTTGGTTGAAAATGTTCCCAGAATCATGTATAGGGCTGCTATGATTGTCAACAGAACTGTTTTCTGGAACTGACTGAGAGCAATCAACTTGAGGTAGTCGCCTCTTCTTATTATATGTTGAGAAATCCATGGATTCGAGTTTCCGAGCAAGATGTTCAACAAAATTACGGTCCTGAACTTTCTTTTCTAAGTAGGTCAGTACTTTCTCTTGCTTCTGCTCCATACCACCTACTCGCTGAGTTAGGGCTTCCAACTGCAGTTTTGCAGCAGATTGCTGCTGTTTGAACTTCAAAACATTTTCCTGGAGAGCAGCTTTCTCACGTGAAAGTTTATCAATTTCTTCATCATACGCTGCTCTCTCTGAATCAACTGGAGATCCTTGAGGGTTACTGTGGCTATGAATCGGTTTCCTGCGGTGTATATTTCTAAGAAGATTCTTTTGATCTTTCACAAAATCTTCATTTGCAAATTCCCATCTTTCAGGATCAATCTTCCGAAATCCCTATCAACAAAATACATCCATGAGATTAATGAACTCGGTTATAAAGCAACTCTAATTTCTGACAATTATATGAAAACCAATGTACTGAATGATGCGACAATTTGAACCAATACAATTAGATTTCCATCATTTTCTTTCTGTTTTTCTTCTTTCGTTATTTTTCTGTGCAATTGAAGGAGCCGAAGGTAGTTTAAAGGCTGATACACGTCACTGATGAAAAGAATGATAATAGAGTAGGTAGACAGAAAAATAAATGATGAGTTCCACTCTGTACCCAAAGAAACATGGTAGGAAAATATCCCAGTTTTTTTTTCTGTAAAAAAAATATCCCAGCTTCTTATATGGAAGTCCTCACAAATTTGAGTTAACCGACGGAAGGTCCCATATATGCAGAAGCATACTAACTCAAGGTTTTGCCAAGCAACCAAATCATTGACAGTGACACTGTGAAAGTGGTTTAGATGGTTTTTGTGGCAATGTGTAGACATAAAGGGGATTAATAGGTCTACTTCCCTCTTTCAAACAATTTTGAACTTGACAAATTACCAAGTTGAAATTTCAACCAAATTGGAGATGATGTTAACCGCAAAGTCGAGGCAGAATGGATTTAAATGGAGTGTGCCTAGTATATTTTATGATCAATGCATCCCTCTAGGATTAAAAGGGAAGTTCTATAAAACAGAGCTATTATAACAGACATTCTCTATCTTATACATTGTTGAAGTACCGCCAATTGGAGATAAAAGGGAAGTTCTATATTTCATAAATGAACAGATTCACAAGATGGTTGAAGTAGCACCAATTGGAGATAAAATGTGAGGAAATTGATTAAGATGGTTTGGACATGTGTAAAAAGGACCACTTAGTGCACCAGTTAGGGAAAATGAGATGGTATGCATTCAGGGTAACGCTAGAGGAAGGAGATAACCAAATTTTTTTTTTTTTTTTTTTTGATTAGTTAGAGGAAGGAGATGACCAAAATTAACATGAGTAGAATTGGTCAGGAAAGATATAATAACGGACCCCTAAAAGTTGGGAAAAACTTTGGTTTTTTTGTTGTAAACTTCAACCAAATTAATCAATCAACAAAACAAACATAAGAAGTAAAGTAAGAGAGAGACGCCAAACATTTAGGTGAAAAACTCTAGGAAGAACCACAAGGACACCGTCCCAAGCACATAATTCCACTATGAGGAAGAAAAGCCAATTTATGCTTTATGAATACGAAGTTTCCAGCCCTTGAGTTAGATTTTCTCTCTAAATTAGATAGATTATCTTTTTATCATGCAGCTCTAGTAAGAAGAATTGGTCATGCAACTTTCTCCATGTACTGATAAATTCTTTATTTTCCTTTAGATTGTATACCTTCATCATTAGGTAACTCTATGTCTTGCATTTTTTCCTATTATATAAGAACCATTTCTTTGATTTCCATATTAAATATATCTTTATTTTTTTTCTTCTTTTTAAATCTCTAATTTCTCATATCAGTGCAAGTGATTCTATTCGTAGTTGAGGTTCTTGGACAATAAATAATGTATTAATTCTTACTATGCAAGATTTCAAAAAATAAGAAGTTGATTGCAATATCAAACACCTTGAAATAATTATAACTGAAAGATATTGATGGCATCTGTTGTTGATTACAAGCAATACGCCTTCTCAGACAAAATTCATGTTTGGCTTGTCTGTGCCTAAAACTATCACAAGAAGACTTGACATATTTACTGCTTAAAATCAAAAGCTTCTTGATTTTAGAGCTCCTTTTCTTTTTATTTTTATTTTTATTTTTCCAAAATGAAATTGTTATTTGAAGAAAAGAACAAGATTACTAATTAGAGTTTTTCTTGAATACCGGTTTCAGCTCGAGAAATAGACCTTCAGTTGATTTCTGAACTATTCGCATTCGTACTTCTTCCTTGGAGAGAGATCGAGTGTAAAAAGATTTATAGCTTATAGGAGAGAGAATTATTTGGGTTGAGGGAGAAGGCATAATGTTGAGGGAGAGAAAGAAGGTAAGAGACGAACTATATGAGAGATTCGACAAAAATTGAGAAAAAGAAAAAATACAAAAAATTACTGATGTGTATATATATATATATATAAAAAAAAAAAAAAATTTTGTGGGGTTTTGCCCTTGTCCATTGTGTATTACCAAACTTCCCCAAAGAATCCGCTGTTGCTGTTAGTGTACATCCGACGTGCAAAGTTACCAAACTAATACAAACTCCTACCATCGGAATCACTAGCCCACTGCTCTCCATGTCAATGAAACCACCCAACACCCCACTTCCCTTCACTAGTGATATGTTGCAACACTCAATCTGAGCACACACTCATTCACAAGAAATAGGACCTCTGTTCCACAAAATAAAGATATTATGTCTCTGCCACAAGTTGATCTTCAAAATCTTCAATAATGGTACAAGAAAAACTTGAAGCCCCTAAATAGTAATATGAATTGTCTAATTAATGGCCATGAGAAGCAACAATTGGCTTAATAGAATTTGAGCTAAGGTGGAGATTGTTGTGCTTTGTGTCTCATATTCCTACTTTAGAGGGGTTTTTTGTTTAGAAAAGTTCTTGTTATGATATACTTGGGCTCCAATTGCATTCCTTGTCTAACAAGTATCTAAGTAATGAAACTTTATAAATTGATAACAAGGTCAGTTGAGATGTAAAAATGAACGAGATGTAGGCTTATAAGAGAGTTAGGTCAGTGAGGGCTTATCAGTTCCTTCACCTCACACTCCATATAGATGTGGAAATGGATGGGAGTAGGAGCAAAATTGACGACAAGCACGGAAACATGTGGCTTGAGTAGGCTTATGACTGGGTACACCAAGGGGGGCTCGAACATTGCCTGCAGGATAATTTGGGTACTCGGGTGTTGGGTGTCTATGGAATTTATAGTGAATTGCCTCTTTTCATTCATGGACGTAGGCAGGTATGCTGAACCACGTATATCTTGTGCTTTGGTGTGTTTCTCTATTATTTGTATTTAGATCTTTATGGGTTTTTGCATCCCGATAAGTGGTGTCAGAGCCTTCATCAGTGCACAACATTGAGCAAGATGTCATCTAATGCACAACCGGATAGGCTTGTTGCAACTTTGATTTAGAACCAGAAAGAAAGAAGCCGATGAGAATGAGAAGGCGAGATGAGGCTAGAAGATGAGATGAGAAGACAGCAGAAGGGGATGAGAAGACAGATTGAAAGAGATAGGCTAGAAAGACGAGGGTTGAGAATAGCAAGAACAAAGAAGGGAAGAGAGGTACAGAGAGTTCATAAACTCACGATAATAATTAGATAATCAAAAGCTGATTTGTTTAGTTACATAGAAGCCTTAATATGGCAAAATCATAACCAAACCCTAAAAATCCTTAAATAATAAAGTACTAAAATATCACTAAAATTGAAACATTATCAAAATAATAAAAATTAATCATAATTATATCAAATCCCTAATTTCATTTATCTTTGCCCCTTCTCTAAAAGTAAAGGCAGAAGTGCAGAACATGTGTGTCTCATGCATGAAAATCATAGCTTGTTCTCCATCATCATAATTAGACTATTTTCACATACTTGATAAGAATTACTTCTCATTTACACAAGAGTGGTCCATCAATTTATCTTGAAGAGTTACCTAAAATACCACGCAAACTTCCCAAAAATATATGTTTTTCTTAAATATAATCATCCCTGATCTATCTTCCAAGAAATGGGTACAAAGTCAAAGGCAGCTCTCCTCTTTTTTATGTAAATATAATATTTTTGGTAAATAAATAAATAAGTTCTCTTTCATATAATTGACAGTTTCACATTAAGAATTTCATCACAATATAATCATCATTGTATAGATGTAGGCCATATGGAAGACTACCATCTCTGAAACCCCAAAATTCTAATGAGAGAAGTAAGAAAACCAACATACACCTTCACCACTATGATGCACCTCATCAATTCTCTATATTGCATAAAATCAACGCGGCGGCCACCAAAACCAATAAGTATCAACTAAAACATAAATATTAAATGCACTAAAGTATACCATCTCCAAAAAGAATTTCTAGGTATTGCAGCAGTACAAGTTTTACATCATGATCAGAAAGAATACCCTCATGCCCCTAAAGTTTTTTATGGAGTTTTTCTGTTTTTTGTGTTTCCTTATTGTTCGAAGGTGTCCTCATTTCTTCATTTCTGACTGACGGAATTGGAACACGGGAGAAACAAGTATATACCACAAAGGCCTGAAGTACCAAACACTCATGGACTTCATATCATAAGCTTCAGCTGCAATTCTAAGCTAATTCATTCTCAATGTAGTCCTTCCTCACACCATTTAATCATCCTAAGAATGAAAATCGGAAGTAACAAGCCAAAAGGCACCAGATAGTTTCAAAGGGAGTCATAGAATTCGGTTATGCCATTGCAATATCATAGACTCCATACCAAAAAGACATTATCCAGGGTTGATCCCACATAGCAGGGTGCTGGGAAGGGAAGAGTGTAGATAAACTGAACCTTGGACATTATTTTGCACAAGATAGCTGATCTAAAACTTAGCCGGCTTCCCCAAGCTTATGAGCCCTAACTTCTAGCATTGTACCAATCAATGGTCCTCAAATAAAAAGAATAAGATGCTGAACAAGATTATGCTCAACTTTAACCATAATTATTACAAACTGACTCAACTAACACTTGTCGTTTTGAAAAATTGCACAAAACCTCATGTTTTTCAGGAGCCTACCCACAAAACCCATAATTTCATTTCAATTGATCAATATTTTGAGTATAATTAGTAGCTACATAAAATGACATTTTAGAATGAATAAAGATTGTAACTGTCACCAATCCAAAAAAAATTATCTTGAACTACCCACAATATTGTATTTCTTCTTTCCTCCTGTCTCTATGTTGTCACTTGTAGCCACTGCCCATACAAATACAATGGCCAGTTCCTTTATTATTTACAGCTACTGCAGAGTAATATTTGCATCCCTTTATTGTAATTGTTAGCGGCACCAGGAGGAGCTGGGATCCCATATTAGTCTATAGATTATACAAATGCCTTGGGGAAGCAGTGCATCGAATACAAATGAAATTCACAATACATACAAACTGAAAAACATATATATGGCTTATTAGTTCTTATCCCTCATCCAACTCTTTCCCATATGCCCCAATAGTTGGTTGAATGATTCCACTTTTTTTTATCAGTTCAGCAACTACAGTTACCAATTCCATGTCTTTGAGTAAAATGCCTAGATTACACAAAATAGACCAGTTTCTTTCAAAGAAAAACAAGCATCTACGACCTGTAAAATGAAGATGAATAGTGTGCCTTGAAACAGTAAGGCATTAAACATGGCAACTCATCATAACCTAGATACAGGGCTCTAGTTACATATGCATGTTAGTGTATATGCGCTATGGATACATGTATAAATCTTGAGTTCGTGAACTCAAGGAAGATTTGGTAAACAATTGACTGGCCAACACTGAAATAGTGTTTTTTTCTTTTTGTGTACACTTTTAACCATATAAAGCTTAGCAAATGTGCAAGTATTTAAAATGGTTTTCAGACATGTTACACTGCATCTTATGTCAAGAAATGGAACAACCAACAACCAAAAACACAAAGGGGCAGTTTCCTACATACAAGGGGACTAGGTAAAAATATTTATAATACTTATGTTCTTTCTTTCTTTAATAATGCTAATAAGGTGCTTTCTAAGCGCTTTGTTTGTTTTTTTTCTTCTTTTTGATAAGTAAGATTATATTAAAAAAGGCGTTCAAAAGGAGAACGCATCCCTCAAAAGCTACACAAGGCCAAATAGGGCCTCTAAACTCTGAAAGAATCCAAAAAAATCTACTATCTCCACCATAGATTACAATTTCTCACTAGAACCCAAACAAAAAAGAGTGCTAATAATGAGAACTTCAGTGCACCAATAGGATTCTCCTTTCCTTCAAAGAATCTCCAATTTCTTTCAAGCCATAGACACCACCAAACACACAAAGGTGTGACCTTCCATAAATCAAAAACTTGGGCCCCCACTGTACATCTACATCCATTCCAAGCCTGCACCAGATCTCTGGATGATCTGGGCATAACCTACTGTAATCCATACAAACCCAACAACATCATGACCCAACACTGGGAAATGCAAAAAAAGGTGATCCACCGTTTCCTCATCTCTTACACATGTAGCAACAATTGACTACCACCCGTCTCCTCCTCTTTAGCTTATCCTGGGTCAAGATCTTTCCCAAAATAGAAGTCCATGTAAAGAAAGCCACCTTAAGGGGGGCTTTAGAAGGCCAAATAGCCTTCCACGGAAAGGAAGCTTCAGGAACATCCGAAAGACACCTGAAGAAGGATCGAACATCAAAACGTCCCTGGGGATAGGAAACCTAAACCCAAGAGTCAGTCACTTCACCCACAATCTCCCAGCGGTACAACAACTCCAACAAGCCAATGACATCCTCAATCTCCCAATCCTGAAAATGCCTCAAAAGGCAGATATCCCGGGTCGTTCTCCACTATCAAACCGATAATAGTTAACCACCAAAGCATGTCTATCCATGGCAATCCCAAAAAAAAGTACGGGAATCATAGTTGTTAAAGGCGCCGAAGGCGCAACCTTGGCGCCTTGAAAGGCTCAGCGCGAACGACTTTACATAGGCGAGTGCCTTTGAGATCAAGGCGTAGAGCTATAGGCTCAGCACAGGCACGCCTGTATGAAAATTGGATTTTTTACTATCATTTTGTTATTATTTGTTTTTTTTTTTTTTTGTTTATTATTTGTTTTTATTTGTTTATTACAACTTATACGTGCAAGCAGCAAGTTACAAAGCCAAAAAAAAAAACAAAACAAAACAAAAAGCAAAAGGAAAGTAGAGAGAGACAGAGAACTAGAGACAGAGTACGAGATCTGCGAAGTGCGAAGCGCCGAAGCTCGGATCTGCGGCTGCCGGATCTGCGTCTCTGCCGGTAAGTTCTTCTCTCCTTCTTGCTTCTTCTTCTCTTCTCGCCTTCTCGGTAACTTCTTCTTTCTTTTTCTTTTTTTTTTTTCTCTCTCTTTTCTTCTTCTTTTCTTCAGTTCGTTACTTCGTCTTCTTCTCTCGACTCTCTCTCTCTCTCTCTCTCTCTAATCTCTTGCTTCTTTTATTTTTTTATTTTTTATTCTTTTTGAGCCGAGTCTAGGGCCTCTAGGGTCTTCTTTTATTATTATTTTTTTTAATTTTTTTTCTCTCGACTCTCTCTGCTCTTTCTTCTTTTTATTTTATTTTATTTTATTTTGTGGTTTAAAAGAATTCTATTCTTTTTTATACCTGTTATATCCTAGATTCCTAACTATATATATATAATTTTTTTTTCCATTATTAATCTCAACTAATAAAGAAAGTAATAGTAGAGCTAAAATATTTTTATTCTTATATAAATCTCTTTTTTTTTTCTTTTTTTTTTTCAATACATATTTTCTCTCACAGTCTCACTTACATATTTAAGAATTTGTGAAACTTTCTATATTTATTTAATACTATCATTTTCTACATTTAAATAAATACGGATGGTGAAAGGGAAGGGAATTACTTGTAATAGTGCTTGGCTGCTTGACTGCTTGTTTGGACACCAGGACTGATTCTTGTTTTAATTGGCTTAAACATTGTACATTTTTTAATTGTAC
>JAOTQH010261673.1:0-11209 GCA_025631255.1 Cornus kousa | reverse complement strand
GTTTTGAAGCCTTAATTATTTTTATTATGTTTTTAATTTAATAAAGATTAAAAAAAAAAAAAAAAAAAAAAAAACATTAGTCTCAATCAAAATGTCTCCATAATTGTTGCAAAGATTCTTACTTGGCTGGAATTTGTTGTGTATTCATATTGATCAACTTGAGCATTCACATACTGGTCATGGAAAGGACATAGTTTAGCTGGGCTCTCAATCGGCTCCTTCCCAATCAAAGTAGACCAATCAAAGGAGCGGTGGTTGTTGAATTTGTACTCCATTAGTAATAGACTTGAATAGGAGATATGGGAGACAAATTTTAGATGTCTTTTTCAAAACAAAATATTAATTGAAAAAGAAAATACAATATATATATATGTGTGTGTATCATAGGTTTGTTTTGATAATGCAAAGAACCATCATACACCTTTCGATTTTTAATTAGCTGCTTGAAGCTTTGCAAAACAAAATGTGACAACCCACTGGTCCTGTTAATCAAGAATGCTAAAAATAACAATCTGCTCACAAAAAAAAATGTGACAACCCAGCGGTCAATGCTAAAAATAACAATCTGCTCAAAATATCCCGCCGACAAAGTAGACCATCTAGTCTCCTTCCCAATCAAAGAATAAAATTTCTCCTCTACCACTTGAGAGTTTGCCGACTAAAATCCTCACCTGCGAAACGATATCAAATCCCAGTTAGTGATGCACATTGGGAAAATGTTAAGATGTTTAGCGCATCATAACATTTTTGTAATGTACATCACTAACTAGACGAGGGAGAGCATTTTGATCCGAGTTTTTCACAGCCACCCACTGGGTAGCCAATCGAATTTGGCATGCCAACCAGACATGAACTCGTCTGGTTTTTAACATATTTTTGATATGGATTGCATGAGCTACAACCAGAGCTCTCCTAGTTACACCTGAACCCATTTAACAACCATGCACACCATAATTTTTAGCCTAGGCCAAGAATCAAAATGTTAGCTAATTAGACGGGCATTATTCGAATAAGAAATGACTAAAATCTCTGAGTATCTTGATGAAAATGGTGCGTACAATAATTGAAATAGAAGACAGCATTAGACACCATAGATGCATTAATAGCTATTCACCCATATAAAATTATGAACAATTATTCTGAGCAACGGGGCAAATAATTTTAAATACCTCAAAGTTGGATATTGATGACAAAGATCGAAGTTTAGTTCTGAGAACTCGCTGCAGAGTGAAGAAAATTTTCATTTTTATTCGAACTCGCTCAGAATTACATTTGATAATTGCCTCATATTAGGGAGAAGGGGTTCACCCGGTAAGGCTACAAATGTGATCCCAAAAAATGAGAGGGGCGGTGGAGAACTTTTCCTTTCTTTTTTTATAAACTGTACCCGAAAAAAGAAATTGATGGGTTGGTTCCAATGCTTTGAAAAAGTTCAAATTGACGTCTGTTGGTTCCTTTCCTTAGAGACTAGTATGAGTTTGTGGGACTGACTGCAATCAATTAACAAAATACATCAAGAAGATCTCAATGAATCCTGACGTCTAAGAGGAATACTTTCCTGACCAAAACCATTCTCCAGTTCTGCATGCTTTGGAAGTCGCAAGGATGGAGATGTTGGCAAACCTGCATATTATTTGATAACAGTATTCATCCATAAAAATTATTTGTTCTTGTAAATTTCAATTATTCACTTAGAAAATGAAAGTAAAACTTAGGCAGCTCTTTTTATCACGTGCCTATGGTTTGTCGGGTCCATGGTTATGGACCTAATCACGGGTTGATGGTAAACTATACACCAGACGAAGTAAAGAAGCATACCTTCAGCCATGTCCTTCGTTTTGTGAAGAAGAAAGGTTCCAGAAAGGATTGTCACAAACCCGCACATCTCCGTGACAATCTGGGTTGGATTTTGCCTATCCCAGTCCTATTTAAACAAAACCAAACTTAGACAATGTGATTTTCATGAATCTTTCAATCAAGTGGATAGCATAAATTATTGTTGGCAAAAGGTGCAATGGAAAATAGTTGAAGTTGCAACGAGAAGCAAAAATTACTTTCAAAATTCCAGCTCACTCCACATTTTACGAGGATCAGACTATTTCTTTCGTCAATTACAAATAAAATTATGTCAGTCAGTTAGAAGAAACAACCAAATCGTTAATTTTTAGTGGCATCCTGAACTCGCCCATGCAATAGATATGTGGGTACAAACAAATACAATATGGTGCAATACAAAAGTAAGGAAAGGTAAAAACATTCACGCACACCCATGGCTGTCCTACTTTAGTAACAAAGTCCACTGAAACAGATGCACTACTCCATTCGGAACAGAACAAGTCATTATGCAGCTGGACCGGCCTACACAGGTGTTGGGATGGCAAGCAGGAAACAAACTTGACCTTTTGACATTATTTTTGCACAAAGTAACTGGTATTGTCAGCTCGAGTTTTTACCATTGCAACAAGTATCGACTCTCATGTGCTACTCTGGGTATGAGAGACCCATTAGAATCATGCAGCTACTTTTTCACATAAATTACTGAAATTGTGTTTCATTTCTTTCAATTTTATTTACAACATTATTGCTGCCCGCTTCACTCTAGGCTTCGTATAAATTATAATACCAGGTAGACACGACCATTTTGCCTCAATGATCACCATCACCACACCAATAGCAAAAGTCAATACTATCAAAGTTGATCCAATCCCTATCGAAGATAATCAAGAGAACATTAATCACTTCTTCATATATATATATATATATATATTAACATATCAATCAAAATTCTTGTTCCTTTTTTTTTTTTGTTTCAATATAATTTCCCAATCTATCGTCTACTCCTAAGATGAAGTAGAACCACATCCCAATATATTATTCTACAACGCACCTTCCTGTACTCATGAGAATGGCATGTATCATCAAGGCAACCCATCAAGCAGACTAACTAGTCAAAATTAAACTACAAAAAGAGAGGGAGGGGGGGAGTGAGAGAATGTTGGCAACTGTTGAACTCGCATCTGGCAAGCAAAACAGCAGAAAGGGAGTGGATCTATTGCTCTATTTCCAAGTCATAACCCAACATTACCTACTACAGAATAATTTTATAAACAATAAAACCTAATGTGAGTGTATGGAAAAAGTAAACCTGGCCATTCACTTCCCTTTTTTTACTTGGTTAGGTGACTTCCTCCTATGTGAAAGCACCTAGGCCAGATGGCCTTCAAGAAGTAGACAGCAACTTCGATAGTCACTCACTTTTGACAGTAATACAACCATCTATTTGCAGGTAGTAAGTCCCAAGCTGCCATAGCACCTCAAATAATTCAACTAGTCAATCTGTATTTTCCTTTATGGCCCTCTTCTTGCATAAATTTTTATGGGTGCAAGAATCCTAAAATATGTGTCAGTAATGTTATCAAAAGTCAATCACATCTCTTTTCAACCATTTCACTAGAGCTGAGTTTTTTCAGATATTTTCAATAGGAAACAAAAGGGACGCTCATATCAGTTGAACATGTAATTATACAAAGACAGATCATGGAAGTTGATTGAAACTATATAGGCATGAAAAAATGTAACACCTATTACAACAACCAACATCAGGATAAGGCTGCAGTAAATTGAGTTACGGAAATAAAGTGTGCAGATTAAGAAATTTTAATATTTTAAAGAATGTCCAGTACACACAGTTAAACAATAAAGCATCTGATTCAAACAGTTCTAGTGTAGTACAGCTACTTGACTGTAATATGATCAAGCCAGAATGTAAAATATTACCAGCAAAAGTTTTACCTTAAACATGATCACACTTGCCAAAATGGTGAAAGATGTAAACATGACATAGTATATGGGAGATACAACAGCTGTGTTGAATGTGTCAAGGGCCTGCATTGAAGATAAAACAGACCAGGGGAAGCAATTAGAAGCATGCACGAAAGGGGAAGAGGCTGGTTATAAAAAAGGACCATGTATATAAATATTTATGAAATAATCTAATATAGATGGTATTTTTCTCATTAGCACCACTTTAACTAAAGATCAAAGCCAGATTTCATGTTTGCACCTCAGCCAACAGATAGTTAGGATCTGATCACATATAAGTGTTGATCCGTGTTTGAAAAATCTATACATCAGTTAAATTGATTCCAGAACCCAGCTAGTCCAGGATGTAATTCAATTCAAGCAAAACCAGGGTGTCTCACACATTCTCCTGTCACTTTAATGATTTTTTTTTTCTGTTTCATGAACATAAATATATACATTCTGATCACTTGCTTAACATGCTATCTGCACTTATGCAATTCTACAGGTATTCTCGTACTTTTTTAATAGGTAAATATGCGCACACAATTGCCCCCTCCCGGGGCTTGAACCGTTAACCTTTCCTTTTGGGAGGAGGACACACCACTCAAGCCAAGGTTTTGCTATTACTTAAATATAAAAATCTATAAGGTTTACATAAAATGCACATTAAGGTCTAAAGATATGGAAAGAATAATATATAGGCTTCGTTCCATTAATATCATTGGATAAACATCTTCAACAGTAACCTATCCAAGCAGTTACATGGAAGATAATACCATAACAGTACTTTTTATACCATTAAGTGTAAAAAATCTACACTCTTTTTTCAAAAATCCTGCAAGGAACTAGAGAGACAAACTGCCAAAAGCCATGAATATAGTGAATCTACAACCATTGAAGGAAGTGCTAACCAATTTTAACAAATTAGCAATGGCAATGAGACCAATTAATAACGATTGAGTGATGTTTGAGCAGTTGGTTCGCTGACACAAAAATGAAGTTGCACAGGATACACTAACTAGGAAGAAAACACTTCCTCGTTGAGGGCAATAATATTCAAACTGACATTACACAGAACTCCAAGATTACCATTTGTTAAAGCCCGGCACCTCCACACGAGCTAAAGGGAACTGATCTGGCTATACACTGGAATTAGTGGGATGTGGTCTGCATAATTGCGCTTGCCTCCATATCTTCCTGTATATTTAATTTCAAGTCCAAAAACTTCCCCAATTTTGGAAACAGTCATTCTATCCACAATCAAGAGACCTACTTTGTCCCCCTACTATCACAGACTTCATATTTGTCACAAACCTGATCTAAGTTCTGTAAAGCTTTTCCCAAATATCCATGATCATTTGTCCAATCAACCAAATAATATATAAAAGCCACTCTCTGCTATGCACATAAATGTTTCTTGCATCCTTAAGAAGGCACCAAAAATTTAAATGTAATGACCAGGAAACTTCAGCCTTAACTCACTGACCCCATTTAACTTTAAAAAACACAATCATAGAAATTTTTAAAGAGTTGTTATATTTGCTCCACTAAAAGACAAATTACACAATATTAAGTTGCACAGTAAATAATTAAGAAAAAAAAAAGTTACACGGTAAATATTTTATACTTGTTACCCTTTTTTTGTTTTTGGCAAGTAAGAATTTATCCTTGTTACTGCTGGAGATAGTTGCTGTTTTTCTTGTTCTGCATTTTTCTACACCTACAGTGCCCATCCTCATTAGCTTGGGTTTTTTTTTTTTTCCACTCCTGCTTCTTTTTGGTAGGCTATATTCATGAATGGTGGAGTTGGGGTATGCCCCTAGTAAATTGTAGATATATCTTGGTGTTTAGTCTTTATACTTAATCACCACACAAAAAAAAAAAAAAAAAAAAAATGACAGTTCTTAAGAAACACAACGCACTTGAAGAAAATAAAATATATTATTGAGAAAAGCAAGCATAATACATCAACTATGCAGATAGGAACTAGAAAGCTCAAAGGGAGATCTTCTAGTATGCTAGAATCTTTATATAGTTTTGCCCTCTGTATATGTCTTGTGTACATGGGTGCGCCACTGCACCCCCTTTGGCGCTTTCTAATAATACTAGGTTCCAATTTACAAGAAAAAAGATAAAGATGGTCAAAGAAAGAGTATAATTACGTGAAGGAAAAAGAAACACTCATTACCTTGTTTAAATAGTTTATTTGGGTAACCACGCAAGTAATAACAACCATGGTGAAGGCCCATGTTTCAGGATATATTAGCTGATTCATTCCCGATAATGTTAGCTTCAAAGCAATTCCAAGTGCTTTGACACTCATGACCTGTCAAAACATAACCCCCAGTATAAACTATTTTATTCGTAAATAACACAGCAAAGGCAGCAGAACAAAGAAGTGACTCTGCGAAATGCCAATACATACCGACAAAGAACCAATTAGCGAACAAACTCCAATATAAGCCATTATATGTGTCTGGTGGCCATCTTCTGGGATAAAGCGGAATATAATTATGAACACAGCTGTTGTCACCAGAGCTGCATACAAGAGAAAGGCTGCCAAAAAGATGTGGCTCATTAACGTAGTTGGTCACATTTTTTCTTTTTCCTCAATTTTTTTCAAATCCAAGTTATGGACATGATATTAAAAAGGTAAAAGAAAGGTGAAGTTTGGATTACCAGCCAAAAAATTATGCAAGCAAATAAATTACCTGGCTCAGTAGCAAGGTTCCACACTTCTTTAACGGATTCAATCTCACGTTCTTGAGGCGCATGCAGAACAATTGTGGTAGAACCCACAACACACAAAGCACAACCAAGAATCCCAAAAGTATGCAGCTTCTCCTGTAAAATAATACGTGCAAGTACAGCACTGCAATACAATACCGTCATTACCTGTCAACAATTAAGAATAAAAATTATATATCATGTGGAACTTCAATCATGCCTGATAATGATGCTGAGTGCACCAAGGGGAGTGACCAGAATAGCAGGTGCAAATGCATAAGCTGCAAAATTAGCAATTTCTCCAACAATCACTGTGGCAAAAAAACCACCCATTAGCTTATTCATTCTCAGGAAAATTAATTGACTACAAGCAACTCAAGTGGTGGGTGTCAGGAAACTATAGTACTTGTCAGAGAAATTTCTGGATGATACCCCCTAGAGTAAAAGCTAATTATGGAAACAGCAACAGCAACAAAAAACATGTCAACAGTAACAGCAGTTTTTAGATGATACCACATAAAGTGGAAAAAACAGCTAATTTTAACGACAACACAACAATAACAAAATGACGATGACTACAATGCCAATGAGCAAAAGCATAACTGAATAGGCCAATCAAATTTCATGAATTATCTAAGCATATGCAATGCTAGTAACACCTGCATTTAAAATGATGCATCTTTAAAACTCATAGTTGGTAAGTTTACGACTATTTCTTTTTCTCATTATCGTGAAGGAATAATCTAATAAAATTCTATGCTTCATGGCAGTAATATACTCTAAGAAAGATAATATGGACGAAGATAGAAATAACCTTAAAAGTAATCACATCCAAGGGTAGCAAGAGAACCTTTTTCATGTGAATTCATATAAACAATCAAGACAAGCAATGCATTTATCAATTAGTTAGTGATATAAGAAGAGAAGGTCATTCCAATTACAATATTTAAAATAAGAAGTGATGTAAAACCAGAAAGAAAGCAGGGGATGAGAAGACAGAAGAAGAGGTGTGACTAGAAGAAGGGAGGGGTTTTACCATACCAGCCACCAGTTATTCCATAACTTATGTTTCAGATGAGTGGCTCATATGCCATCAATTTACAATTTTACATCATCATCACCACCATCGTACGTGTAAGCAAAATCCATTTAGGCGACATGAATTTTATTGCATTACGCAATTCATTAGGACAATCCACTTCAACTGCTATGACTTCAAAAAATGGACAGATTATAGTTATCATAAATCACAAATGCATGCAGTCAAACTTTTTTTATAATATAAATAAAGGGCAATCTGCACAGCTAAGTTTCACCATAAACATAATTTTACAGTTTGTGATCTGTTACAGAGAAAAATCATATAAACTGAACTAGCATCACAAATTCAACAGTTGATCTAATTAATAAATTGTCAACAAACAAAATTAATTAAAACTCACTTGTTATCATGCCCACCCACCATAGTGGTTCATACAAGTACGAGTAGCCTCCAACTCCTGTAAAAATAATCAATGGAGTTACTGCTGAGAGTGGTAAAACCTGAAAATAATTGGTGCTAAAGCAACAACCAATGGACAATATCTTATCTGTTGAAGATGGTAATAAGGCACATCCGTAAAACAGCCACACTATGGCTCTCCTTATCATTGTTTCAGTAGTATTATTACAAGGAAAAGGCAGATGGATGCCATCACAATTTCATAAAATAAGATAAGATTCTTTTAACTGAATTTTGCAACATTTAACGGCAAGCAAGTTCTGCATTATCATCTCATAGATGCAAATGTCCCTCTGCTTCCTTCAAGGGGACATTTTTAAATTGGACATCGTTTTATACGTTTTTAAACTAGTATTAAAAACAATAAAAAACGAAACATTTAAGATACCACAAAAGCATAGAAAAACTAAGAACATGGCAAGTATAAGACACCATAACAAAATGCAGTTTACCCACAAAACAAATAAAAAAGCCACCATACACACATACAAAGGAACATACACCCATGGGTAGAAAGAGAGAATTACACATTTAAGAACAACTATATTTTCCCAACTTTTTCCTAAAATGGAGAATCCAGAAGTCCAAATTGCTACAAAGTTTTCTATAGTGACCACTCCCGTGTCCCGACCCCACTCCCAGCTCTATCAACCAATAGATATACAACAGAGAAGGATTATAGGCGAGCACTCTGCACGAAGCAAATACAATGATGAATATATTATAAATGGAATATAAATCTACAATCAATTGGTTGCATCTAGAATATAGATTGGTGCCACGTCAATTTTTCCAGTCCATTCAACATAAACATATTTATATATCCATTCAACCCAAAAGCTTTGTTAAAGTTTAATTCCAAATAATTGATCCTTGTGGCATATATCAAACATGCGCTGAAATATATGCCATGATACCAAAATAAACAATACATTGGTTCCAGAGATTAAATTTGACATAATTCAATAAAGCATATGTGGAAAACCAAAGATCAAACAAGTATGAAACAAATTCATGCATCCGAGGCTGCAACATTACTTTATGTTCCACTACATTAACAAATTAGAATATTAACGAATTTGAAGAACCAACTGAAACTTCTTAATTTGATGAGAAAATTTTCAATTTCAAGTCAAATTAAGTCATTATCAGAGCCCTAAGTCAAATTAAGTCATTACCAGCCCTAATTCCGGAAGCACCGGCTTTCTTTAAGCCCTTCTTTTTGACGATGAAGCTTGCACCAATAAAGACGCTTGACGACAACGCCAGAACCAAACCCTTGATGTTGTCAGAGGACATGCCCTTGTACGAGTCTCTCCAGCTGTGAGAAACCTCCATTGCTACTACTGAATAAACCCTAGTTCTCAAGGGGTCAGTTCACTATATCACTATAGCTTGACGATCACTGAGCACAGATACAAACTGAAGAATGGAAAGAGAGAAAAAAAAAAATTTAATAAAAAAATCTATGGATCTTATATAGAGAATGTGTGTATAATGTATACTTGTTTGCGTATATGTTTGTCTATATAGAGAGAGATGACAATGAGGTGAGAGGAACCAATGCTGCGTGAGAAGTTTCGAAGATCTGTCGGCACTTGCAGGAGGGAGAGAGAGAGAGAGATTCGTTTCGATGACTCTGAAGGAAATTAATAGAAGTCCCGATTCGGTTTCGATGACCCTCTCACCAAAACAAAAATGACGGTGTGTTTTAATCTAGACCGTCCAATACCGTCCATAGGATCTCGAATAAAATTTTTTTTTGGGGATCTCGAATAAATGAAACACAATTTTCACTAGAAATTCATGATTTATCTTTTTATTTTATTTTTACTTTTCAAACATTTCTCCTCACCCGTAACTGCTTCGTTGCGATGAAATTGAACCTGTCAAACTGGAAAAAAAGTCTTTCCGGTTACCCCGTCATCAGCATCTAACAATGGTAATTAAGGACACTTCCTGAATTTAGTCTTTTTTATCACCAAATTAACGCCAAGTCAATAAGTTTAGCGGGTTTCTTTGTGTGATAGTTGGGATCCGCATGAGGCTAGCCTGCAGGCCCTCCACGGTTTTCACAATTTTATGGCAGCAGTTCACTGTCCAGCATTCCTGCCTTTTACATCGGGGTCGGTTTTGCCTTTTTCGGCGCGGTGGAAAGGGGCGGAAGTTGGATGTTTTAAACTCAATTTTGATGCTTCTTTCAACCTTTCTTTGCGGCATTGCGGAGGTGGCATGGTTCTGCAGAATCATTTAGGATATCCAGTCAAGATTGCTTCAGTGTTCTTTGACAATGTGAGTAGCCCGTCTATGGCGGAGAGTCTTGTGTTAAGGGAGTCTTTAGCTTTACTTCTTCAATGGGGTTATCACAACACCGCTGTGAAAGGAGATTGTCTTCCGATTATGAAGTTTCAGGCTTCAACAAATGCTCTCAAGGTGGTGTTTAACGATATTGGTATGCTTCTTAGTTTGTGTTTAGGTTCTACCCTTCTCTGGGTTCCTCGTGCAGGAAATTGTATTGCTCATCTGTTGAGTAAATTTGCTTTTAAAGCCAAATGTGGCGATTTAGAGTGGAGCATTTGGCCTCCGTGGTTGTTAAATGCTCTTCTCTCCGACTATGTTGTTTCTTCTTGATTTCTTCTATGTTAGTTGTGTGTTAAAAAAAATAAAAAAATAAAAAAGTTTAGAAAGAAATTTACTTTTGCCTTTATCATATATATATATACACACACACACACAAACGAATATCACTTTATACATTATATTTTATATAATATATTATAATAATATAAATATTATTATATAATTTAACTCTACCTTTTAATTTAAATTAAAATACATTTTTTACTCTTCTTTTGTATCGGGAAAGAAATCGCTCACCTCTTGTTTTTGTTTTGTTCTTCCCTTTAATAAAAAGTCCGTTCTTTTTCAGAATATGTCTGATTTTGTTTATTTGAAAAGAGAGCTCGTTAATCACAAATCATTACTTATGAAATGCATTCTGAATTTGTTTTACATCAGTCTGGTTTTGCTTCTTTCATTCCTAATTTTTATGAGATAAACTTTTTGGAGAAAGGGTTTTATTCCGTCTTTTTGGACTCATAAAATAAAAGTTAAATTCATTTAATAATACAATATATCTATATATATATATATATATTATATACGAAAGTTCTATGT
>JAOTQH010261662.1:0-11209 GCA_025631255.1 Cornus kousa | reverse complement strand
GTCTTACGCATTTGGAAGCCTTATCTGTTGGGGGAGTCCTTCAGATTATTTAGTGATCACAAGAGTCTGCAATATTTATTCACTTAGCTGGAGCTAAATATGAGACAACACAGATGGTTAGAGTCTGTGAAAGACTATCATTTCTCTATACAGTATCATCCAGTAAAAGCAAATGTGGTAGTAGATGCACTCAGTCGCTGACCCTATGCAAGTCTTTTTGCTTTATTCACTACTAAGTGGAATGGTTTGAAGACAGTTGATGAGTTATCTGATGCTTTTATGGCTTGTATGGCAGTTACACCTTCTATAATTCACAAAGTTCTGAAGACACAACTCACGGATCAACAATGGATTGATAAAGTTGTAGAGATAGCTTCTGGGGAGGTTTCATTTTACTATGTTGGGACTGCTACTGACGTTTTGAGGAAGGATATAAAGTTATATGGCATTCCGTTGTCTATTATATCGAACAGGGATTCGAGCTTTGTATCGGGATTTTGGAAGAGTTTTCAGTAGGCTTTGGGTACAGAGTTGCATCTTAGAATTACTTATCATCCTCAGACTGATGGACAGACCGAGAGGGTTAATCAGATCATTGAGTATGTGCTCTGTTCGTGTGTTCTTGATTTCAAGGGCCACGGGGAGGATTATTTGCCACTTATAAAGTTTGAATATAATAATAGTTTCCAAAAGACTATTGGAATGGCACCGTTTGAGGCATTGTATGGCCTACCATGTCGATCTCTTGTTTGTTGGATGGAGGTTGGTGAGAGCAGATTTTTGGGTCCTGCATTCATTAAGGATACTTCTGAAAAGATTGTTCTTATTAAGGATTACATGCGTACTGCTTAGAGTAGGCAGAAGAGTTATGCCAATAGTCATACTCTTGCATTGGAGTTTCAGGTTGGGGATCAAATTCTACTCAATGTGTCTCCTATGAAAGGAGTAATGCGTTTTGGGAAGAAAGGGAAGTTGTCACCGTGGTTTGTCGGTCCATTTATGATTATGGATTGAGTTAGAGTTGTAGCTTATCGGTTGGCACTTCAGGATCATTTGGATTGTGTGCACAATGTGTTTCATGTCTTCATATTGCGGGAATTTCTGCGAGACAAGGATCGCTACCAGCATATCAATGTTGAGGAGATTGAGTTGCAGCCAGATGCAACATATTTAGAGCCACCGTGTCGTATTGTCGACCATCGGGATCAAATTCTTTGTAATAATGTTATCCCTTTAGTGCGTGTCCAGTGGAGTCACCATAATGAGGCTGAGTCTACTTGGGAAGGGGAGGATATCATTCGCTTGCAGTTTCCTAAAATATTAAAAGAAGGTAAGAGCGAATTCCGAGTACGTAATTCCTTTTGTTAGGGGGGAAGAATGTGATACCCCTAATTTTAAAAGGATAGTCTCTGTATGTTTCTTTTATGGTTTTTGTGCATTTTAAAATTCTTTACTTGATTATTTATTTATTTGTTTAATTGTTAATGGTTTATTTATTTAATTGATTTATGTGCTTATTTGCCTAATTGTTTAATAGTTTAATTATTGAATTGCATTATATGGTTAATTTGTTTATTTGCTTTACTTGAATTATATGCTTATGTGGATTTTTAGATTCATTGTTTAAATTAAATATTTATTTTATTTTTTCGGAGTTGGGCTTGGATAGGAGATTAATGGGTACAGTTAATACCCATGAATGGTTATACATATATGGATGGATATATATGTATATAAGGTTTGCTTAATTATTCGTCTTTATTAATAATTAAATTAGTTGTATTATTTAGTGGTACAGTTTTAGGGTTTTTATAGGTTTAGGAGGTCACTTTAGCTGACTTAATTATATCAATTTTAATTATGTTTTCTTTTCCTTTTCTTAATACAATTAGAATTAGGTTAAAGTTATAAGCCTATATATATAGCTTTGTATGTCTGCCGAGGGTTTTAAAACTATTCATGTATAGAGAAGTCTGAGAGAAAATAGAGAGACGAAAACTAGGGTTTGGCTAAGACTATGGTTGAATCAAGGAAAGAATGAAAGAGTGTAGTTCGTGGGACTGAATCAAGGGGCAACAGAGGAGTTAGAACAGTGAAGGATCGCCGAAAAATTTAGGAAGACGACGCTGAGATTTTGAACCAAAATCTCAAAGGCAAGTTTTATTCCTAACTCTCTCCCTTTAACTTGTGTTCTTTACATGCCTAAATAATTCCAGGATTAAGTGAATGATAAATTTATTTGTCATACATGTTAAAATCTGATAATAACAGTGTAAGTGTTAATAAATTTCTAATTGCTTGAACTTTCGATTTCTTGCACAATTATTTGTTTAAATTACTGTTAGTAATAAATTATAGACTTAGTTACTTGCTGGAACAAATTGGGACTTAGCTAGGACTGTTAGGAACCCTAACGGAGAGGTACTGGACATGTGGAAGATGCCGAAGAAGAGGAAGACGAAGCGGAAGAGGGAGAGAGCCGGCTCCCATAGAGTGAAGGCTGCTCCCCTTCGTGGGGAGCTGGCTCTAGGGCATTGGGAGATAGCTCCTTAACTTAGGGAGCCAGCTCCATGAGGTAAGAAGGCGGCTCCCTTGGTTTAGGAGCCGGCTCTTTGCTGGATTTTAATTTTTTTTAAGTTTTTGGCGATGGTTTGCTACTGTAGTTGAGTTTTAAGTTCCATATTCAATTAGGAACTGCTATGGGAGGTTTTAAATAGCTGACAGGGACAAGTTTTAAATCCAGTATGCATAAGAAACTTGTTATTGCTGAAAATTTTAAACAATATGAGAATTTTAATAAAATTTGCATATGGTTTCTGGATATGGTTATATAAATTGCTTAGCTTTAGTTTAGTAATTTTTTGTGAATGAAAATACAGTTTGAAGAATGTATTATACATATTTGAATTATGCTCATTGGGGAGAAATTGATGTTTAAATGTTTTCTTATTTAAATTCATCAATCTATTGGGTTTTGTTGAATAGTATTAAATAAGCATGTTTAATTACATATATTTTATTATGCTTATTATGGATCAATTGATGTTTACATTTAATGTTTATATTATCAATTGTTGGACTTATGGATTGTATACACCAATATGGGACGACGGCATACTAGGGACGGATTAGTTTCAAAATACTAAATCTTACCTATTCTGGAATAAGAGAATGGGTTATAAAAATAAAATCCTACATATATTTAAGTCAGCTCAACTGCATTAGTTGAATGACTTACTTGATTATTTGTTACTTGTATTTTAAGTCAGATCAACTGCATAAGTTGAATGACTTACTAGATTATTTGTTACTTGTTATTTAAGTCAAATCAGTTGCATAAGTTGAATGACTTACTATGTTACTTACTACTTATATTTTATGTCAGATCAAAGAACAATTGAATGACATACCCTGGTTTTGAACATAATTTAAATATATAATTATGAAACGACGATATGAGCTTGAGTCTTAGAGTTGATGGTTGGGGAGCGTGTATGTATTGGGATGCATAACCGGCTATGATAGGTAGTGGTGGATCCTGTTAAGCTTAGGTACACATACCCACTTCGGGTGCGTTTTGCATGTTGCCTCTATTCAGGTTGAGACCCCCTTTGTAGTCCAGTGAGAGTCCCTTAGTGTGGATATATATATGTACGGACTATATAGCTATTGTTGAGTTATTTAGGATGTACATGCGTATCACGTCTCTATTTAGATTGTAGTAGTTTAGAACTTGCTCGTGGGCCTGACCCACTATCATTTTTCAGGTGTTCAGCAGTTCTATACTTAGAGCTTGTTTGTGCTGAGCAGAGACAATCACTCATTCTTCCAACGATGTAGGATTTCTTTTCGTGGTTTAGTTTTAGATTTTATTTGAGTTGTATACTTTTCAGTTGGGATTTGATTAGGGGTCCACTAGGTGGATTCCCGAGTTGTATCAAATATTGGAGGTTTTGGCAGTATTGGATTTTATTTACTTTTAAGGATTTTTAATTTAGAATTCTTTCAGCTTTTATTATTTATTTATTAATTCTTTTGTATTCTGTGTTCGTTTAAATATTAATTGTTTGGTATCCATCGGATTTGTGCTCGGACTTGATCATTCGTGGCTCTAGAATCGAGGGATATCACACTTTACCCAGATGATGTAGGACTATGCACCCATAGCTCGTCCAGTGTGGTAGCCTGTCAATGCCTCACACCCACAACACGGCACACCCACCTAATGTATGAGCGTGTGCAGTTGGCACTAGTACGCTACCACACTGGGCAAGCTATAGGTGCATAATCCCATATCACTTGGGTATGGATGGGGCATGTGCCATATATAGATTCAACACATTTCTATGACTCAATGTGTTTTAAAGCCATGATGGCCGTGAACCTACCAGAACTCTAGAGTTAAGTATGCTTAACCTAGAGTAAGACTAGGATTGGTGACCCCCTGGGAATTCTCTGGTTCAAGGGAGCCAAAAACAAACTATAGTATGCCTAGCTAAGGTGAGAGTTGTTATAAATGGTATCAAAGCTTGATCAGTCAGAAGTGTGGCCAACGAGGATGTTGGGACCCAAAGGGGGGTGATTGTGGTGACCTTGTGGGCAGGTATGTGTGAGCGTATGTACAAGTGACAATTAAATAAAACAAGACAATAAAAATCAAATTAATCAATTTAAATCCAATTCAAAGTAATTAATTTAACTAAATAAATCCTTTAAAATATAGGGGTATTACACCAACTACCCCATCAAATCAAAATACCTGTCACAAATAATTAGCATAAAAAATACTATTTTTTATGATAAACAACATTTAGCATTACTTGACCAAAAATACCTCATACAATAAGTAAAAATTCATATTCTTCACGTTAAAGGATATATATATTTAAGTTACACCCTCTTTAACAACTTAAGCTTTTGGAGTACATGGTTGTTAACACAGTATCAGAACCAAATGTCTTGAGTTCAAACCTCACTGTCATCCTAATTAAAAAATTGAAAAACACGTATTGGACCGAAAGAATGCCTGTTGAATGAGTTATATAGAAAGATGTAACTTGACAATATGATCATGTACATGTATCAAATTCTCCACCATAGCTGAAATTCTTCCAAGAATGGCAACAATCTCAGAAACAAAAAGAAACGCGCATAAAATTGAGTGTCTATAAACTAATTACTTCTTCAACACAATTAATTACAGTTTATAATTGTAGCACTATAGCTCTTGCTGAGAAAAAATTTACACAAATCACTCTGAATTTTCTCTCCCCATTAAAAATTACATACTAATAAGTACAATGAAATAGAAGTATCCTATTTTGTATGTGATTCAATCTTTCATTAAACCAATAAAATATTCTATTTTGAGTGACTAAGATTTTTATTTTATTTTCTTTAGAGAGTTCAAACAAAGCACCTACAATATTGCCACTAGAAGAGCCCGAACACTAAACCTCCCTTTTAGTGGGAAGAGATCATACCCATCTGGGTTAATGCCCTTTAGTGACTAACTAAGAATACTATGTACTCAATTTTTATACATATTGTCCTAAGATAAATTCATTAATATGAAAACAAGTACTGTAAGAGCATAAAACAAATGAAATTGTTCAGAGGACATAATATGTAATTAAAAGAAATGGGTTTGTGTTTCTGTGATTATCATAATCATATATCAAAGCTGATTGTAAAGAAGAAACTCACTTGAAGCTGATTGGAGATAGAAGAGCTCAAAAATTTGAGACCTAAATCTAAACGTTGTAAGTTCGTAACTGTACAAAATCAACCCATTTATTATCGTACAAGTTTGAATATGAATATAAAGTATATATATATATATATATATATATATATATTGAGAGATAGATACATACTTGTCATTGATAAAGAATGATTTGTCTAAACAAACAATATCATCGTTTATTTATTTCTTTAATCTTTCGTGATATTTAATTTTGTAATTAAATGTAGTGGTTGATTTCATTATTATAATCATGGTTGTTGATATACTTATGATTTACTAGGATGATACATGACTGTAAATATTTGTTTTAACATGATTTGTTATGAGTAAGTGATATTATGATTTTAATCATGCTTTTATCATATTTATTGTTCTAGATTTAAACTATTATAATTTATACCAACAGGTCAGTGGCCTAGCGGTATTAAGCTCCTACTTTCCAAAGGGAGGTCAGAGGTTTGAGACTCGAATGAGGCATGTGTGTGTGAGTACTAATTAGGGAAAAAAAAAATTTTATGATTTATAATTGTTATGCTATTGATGTATATGGTTATGATGAGATTTATTCCTATATATGATGTGATCATTGATAAACCTAATAAGTTACGCTCCTTAATATTTTATACCATTGTTAGATATGGTATTGATTAATGTGTAAGTAGGCTGGCTATTAAGTCATGACACTCTACTTGTGCCGTTGTTAGATATGACATTTATTGATGATGTGCATATATATATGTGTGTGTGTGTATGTGTGAGTCATGATACGAGCTTGAGGTCTCGGGATCTATGCTTAGGACTGATGCATATATTGTCGGATTAGATGGGTAAATGGAATAGGAGATGTGTGTACCTAAGTAGCTAGCAGGGAGACTTTGGACCACCATGTGTGCCCTTTTTCCAAAAAATACCCACTATACAGTTGAGACTGCCCTATTATCCAGTGAGAGTCTTAGTGTGGATATATGTATGCATCGACTATGTAGCTATAGCATGAGTAGCTAGGGATGTATTGATTATCGGTTCTCTGATCGGGTCGTAGTATACAAAACTTATTTGTGGGTCTGACCCACTATTTATCTTTCAGGTCCTCGGTAGTACCAATCTTAGAGTTGCTCATGCAGATCAGATATCATTCATCTTCAGTCTTCCATATCATCAATATAGGATATTATTTTAGATATTCTGTTATTTTACAGACTTAGTAGTTATTCATTTGTTTCATTTACGGGATTTTATTAGCTAAGGGTCCTCGATATATGGATTTCCGAGTTGTATTTTGGAGATTTATGAATTATTGGATTTATTTGGGGTGTTGGTATAAGAGGATTTATTATTTATTTATTATTTAGTTTTCTTTTGAGCTATATTATTTATTTTATTTTATTTTATCTTGTATTTTGTGTTCGTTTATTACCCGATTATTTTTTATATCCCCGAGTCCTCGGGTGTGGGCCTGGCCAACCAGTACTCTGAAATTTGGGAGTATCATGAGTGATTAAAGTCCAAAGGTTATGTGTTAATGCTTAAGTGATCCATTGTAGTGTGACAACTATTAAGAATCAAAATCATTTTTTTTTATCTATGTTGTGTATGCTTATAACACTTAAATACAAAGGACGACTCTTTGAAGTAACTTGAAAGCTGAGGTTCCTCTTTTATCCACTTCCTATTAGGTTTCATTGAGAGGTTTTAACATTATCTGGCAACCAGGTGAAAACTTTGGTGAATCCCAAAGATGTAACTCAAGTATAGTTGATTTTAATATATGTATTCAGAGTACAAAGCTCAATGACCTGAGATACGTACATTGGTATTTTCCACACATGGTCTAACAAGAGTTTTGGTAGGGAAAATGTAATAAGGTAGCTTGACATAGTTTTGGTCAATAACAAATGGCTAACTTCTCTGACCATTCCCCCATGGTTGTTAAGAGTGGAATTATATGTTCCCACCAAAAGGAACATCCCTTTTAAAATTTTCAATTTCATGGGCAACCACGAGGATTTTCTCATTATTATTTTTGCATTGTGGTATCAAAATATCTAGAGAACTATGATGTCATAAGTCCTAAAGAAAGCTAAAGACTCTAAAGTAGAAGCTCAGGGTGCTAAAAAAGAAGAGTTCAATGACATTACAATAAAGGTTATTGAAACCAAGGTTGCTTTCAACAATTGCCAAATATGTCTTGATGCTGACCTGTAAATGATCAACTTAAAAATACTGAAAAAGATCTTCTCTAACAATATGTTAACTTAGTTACTACAAATGAACAATTATTTCTTTGAAAAGCTACAATTCTGAACTGGCTCAGTGAAGAGGATAAAAACATAGGTTTTTTATAAAGACATTTAAAAACAAATGCAACAAGAAGAAGATTACTAGTATGACCTTTGCCAATAGTGAATCCATTAACTATCTCCCTACCATTAAATTTGAGGATTTTGATCACTCTATAAACATTTTTGGAAGTAATCCTAGCCACTACCCAAGGTTGGACTCTCTCAAAGCTATCTCCATTAAAGCTATTCTACCTCACTTTCATGAGTCTCGTGCAACTGTTCCTTCCCTTGAGGAGATTAGAGCCTATTTTTTTCCCCCTCGAGAGCAATAAATCTCTTGGGCCATATTACTTTAAAGCCTTCTTCTTCAAGAAGGCTTGGACTGTCATTAGAAATGATATCTTTGAGGCAGTTAGGGATTTTTTTTATTAACGGTTATCTTCTGAAAGAAATTAACTCTACTTACCTTGCCCGTATTCCTAAAGTCCCTAAGCCATTTACTATGAGTGATAATACGCCCATTGCCTGATGTAACAATACTTATATAGTGATTTACATGCTTTTATCTAACAAAATTCAACCTATCATGCCCACCATAATTGATAGTAATCAAACTATTAAGCATAAAAGAGTAGGAGATGGGGGTTTTAGTCCAAGAACTTATGAAAGGGTACCATACCTCTTTTTTTATTAAAGAAAACCATGAAGGTGGATATACAAAAGGCTTATGACACCATCAATTGGGACTCTTGCTAGATACATTAACCATCCTGCAGTTTCCTACTGTCTCCTCTATTGCTTTTTATGTTTCCATCAATGATGAGCCTAGATATGTGGACCTGATTTTAACAGCCGGAATAATAACAATGAAAAATGGCTGGTGAGGTTCTTCAAAGGCACTAAGGGTTTTAGACAAGGAGATCTTGTCTTACCCTCTCCTTTTGTTATAGTTGAGGAAATCCTTTCCTTTATTGTCACTAGCTTTATTGAGTAGGATCCAAGATTTGTATACCATTGGAGGTGCAAGAAGGATAAGATTTCACACCTTTGCTTCGCAGATGATCTCATGGTTATTTGCAATGGTGATCCTCATTCTCTCTCTTTCCTCATCAAAGGCCTTAATGCTTTCTTATCATTCTCTAGTCCGCAGCCTAACCTAGCTAAAAGCAAATTATTTACTTCTGAAATCAATACAGAAACTCAAGAAATCATGACCACTATTTGTGGGTTTGAATTGCGGGAACTACCTTTCAAGTACCTGAGATTACCATTAACTAGGTCTAGATTACTTGCCCATGACAGTAAGTGTAATACCCCTTATTTTAAAAGGATGGTCTCGAGATTTATTTATTTATTTTATTGCATTTTTTATTGATTATTTGATTACATGGCTAATTGTTTATATTTTTATTTTAATTATTTGTTTAGTTTAATTGTGTGCTTAAATGGTGTATTTTAATTAATTTATTGGTATGATTTGCTTGCTTAAATGATATGTATTTATTTTTACTTAATTGTTAGAATTAAATGATTTAATTATTTTATTTTATTTTTTAAGGAGTGGGTTTTGGATAATAGTAATGGACCACCCTATGGGTCACATGGACTACTTAGATAGAAGTATTTGATGGGTGTGAATATTTACCCATGGATATAGGTTTATTATATATGGATATACCCATATATAACAAACATGGATATAGGTTTATTATATATGGATATACCCATATATCCATGGGTAAATATCCATATCATGGATATAGGTTTATTATATATGGATATACCCATATATCCATATCAGATAGAAGTATTTGATGGGTGCCCGATTAATGATGTGATCACCCATGATGCATGATGTGGTAGGTGAACCGAGGTCCTTAAACTTTGGTAAAGTGTTATATTATAAAATTGAGCTTACTTGCTCGGTCAAGACCACTTTTCTTGATGCTTGGCTTTTGTTCTTCCGCTTTTTGGTGCAAAGAACTTTTAAAAACTTGGTGTAAGCCGGAATTTGCTTGATTGCATCCAAAAGTGAAAGATTCACTTTCACTTGCCTAAACATTTTCAATGTTTCATTGGTTTTGGCTTTTTGTTTGTCTTTTGAAATGGATCCTTTTAGGGCATCCGAAAATGGAGCTTTTGCTTCAAACACTTTTTCAGAATTTTTCTCTAAAGACTTTTTAACACAAGAACTTTTCAAATCATTTTGATTCAACTCACTTTTAAATAAATCTTATTCAAAATCATTTTTCAAATCTCTCTTCAATAAATCACTTTCACAATCATTTTTCAAATCACTTTTCAAAGCTTTCTCATTCAGATGGTCATGTACATGCAATGAAGGACGAATAAAATGTGAAACGGGACGGGTGACAACTTGTGGTTGCACCAGTTCACTCTCTTCCTTAGACATACTCTCTTGATTGTCCACAATCCTACCACTTCTCAAGGTAGTCACCGCATTGACGTGCTCAATTGTTTGCCCTTCCGATAAAGAATGGGTTTCCGCAACACATTGCTGCTTAGGTGGGGCATTTATAGGCATCTTTCCCTTCTCTCTAGCATTAAGAGTGCTAGTTATTTGCCCTACTTGGGTTTCTAGCTTTACAATGGATTGAGAATAGGAATGCAACAATTGAGTGTTTTCCTCTAAAGTGCCCAAAGCATTTAAAACTTTTTCCTCAAAAGCGGGACTTCTAGAATTTCCTTAGGAATATGATTGGTTGCGAAAATGAGAATTGGCAAATTGATTCCCTTGTGAATTGAATGGTCTAAAACCTTGGGATCCTTGGTTTTGAAGTGGAGGTGGGAGGTATTTCCCTTAGAAACCGCCTTGGGACGGGTTTGAGCCCTCTCCTTGGTTTTTCCAAGAAAAGTTTGGATGATTTCTCCAACTTGGATTCTAATGATTTCCATAAGGATTATTCCCTTGGTTCACAAGAGTTGCATTTACTTGCTCATTAGGTTCACTTTGCACTTGTCCATGTGGACAATGAGAAGTATAATGAAGAACACTACAACAAGTCATGCAAGATTCATTTGATGCACGATGAGAATGGTTAGGGTAGGAAGATACTTGGTTCGCCGAGTTTTGGTTGACCAAAAATTGATCAAACCTTTGAGATAAAGACTTCATCTCGGCGGCTATCTCATTTGAGTGGTCGACTTGATGTAAGCCAAC
>JAOTQH010261641.1:0-11211 GCA_025631255.1 Cornus kousa | reverse complement strand
CCATTGTCACTATGAAAACATAAGCAATATGATTAATGTAAGACATCATCTAAAACAAGATAATCAACTTAGAAAAACCATTCATATACATCAACATCCATTACAACAAATGAAGTGCTCAGATCATGAAAAGACCATAGATTATACATTGCAATCCCCAAAATATAACTAAGATTGAACATGCTTACAAGGGAGGGCTTCATCACCTCCATAGATGGAGAATTAGTTACCCATGGATGGACTAGAGGAAGGAAGAAGCTTAAAGAGCCTAGCATTTTTGAGCTTAGCCTTGGCCACACAAGTTCTCCTCTATCCTCTTCTCTCTCCAACAATCTTACAAGATAAAAAATGTGATCCTCTAATCAACCTCCTCCTCTTCTTTTTGTAGACAAGAAGTCTACTAACCACACCAAAAATTAAGGTTATTCCACTAAAAGAACATTTCCAACCACCCCATAAAAGGGGGAAGCCAGAAATTAAGGGAATCAAGGCACAAGTGGGACTGCGATGTTCCTACGAGCGCTCGTAAGTCACAGCACGCGCACTCGTAGGTGCCTTAGAACAAAAACTTGTTAGCTCTAGAACATAGATGAGCGCTCGAAGAAGGAGTTACGAGCGCTCGTAGCTTCTGAGATTTCTACTGCCGAGATTTAGAGTGCTCGAAGGTCACTTAGGAGTGCTCGTAGGTGACATAGAACATTCTGTCTTGATTTAGAGCGCTCGTAGATGCTACGAGCGCTCGTATGACATAAAGTAGCTCTCTTAGATGCTCATATGTGCCGCACAAGCGCTCGAAGGTGGTGCAATGAGAGCTCGAAGGTGCCTCAGTTTGCATCTTCTCAATCTTCTACTTTGGACTTCTCCTATATGGAATTAGCATTGGCCCCTTTTGTTCTCTTTTTCATTGAAAAAAGCTTTCTGGACCTCCTTAAGTAGATTTTCCTCGGCAATCTTCGGATGCAACAGCCCATAATGACTTGGTCTTTACAAAAAGCCTCAAAACTTTCATTTTATTTCCAATTTGGAAGACAACCAGCAAATATAAAGAAACACAGAACTTGGAGAAAATCTATACATATAACGATAAATGGACTTAACTAATGCAAATAAGGGCGCTTAAATATACAATATTCGGTGCTTATCAGGTATGACATTCACTTGCCAAGGACCTGAGCCAGATGGTTCCTCAAAGATAGATGGCTAACACAACACATCAACTGGAATCACCCTTGCCAGTATTTCTCTAGAACTTGACTCACTGCAGGCTAATCGATCGACATCTTTGTTATGTTCTCTCGGTAATTGGATGAACTTGATTTGATTAAAGCTACTTGCCTCATGCATAACAACAGACCAATATGCCTCTATATTCCCCAGTTACCTACTGAACGATCAGCTGCGAATCGCTAAAAGCAACCAGACTTTTAACCTTCAGCTCTTTGGCCAACTTCAGTCTAGCCAGTAATGCTTCATATTTTGCTTTATTATTGGTTACTCTAAACTCAAGCCTGATTGCTCGGCTCACATGGTACCTTCTGGCATCTGCAGTTTGATCCCAATTCCTACCCCCATTTGACTAGATGAGCCATCAACGAATAGCTTCCATAAAGAACTTCCAGCATTTCCCTCTGGGTCTTCTACATGACACTCCAATAGAAAATTAGAAATCACTTGTCCTTTAATGGCCGTTTTGGGTTTATACGTTATGTCAAAGGAAATTAACTCTATGGCCCACTTTATCATTCTTCCTAACAGATCTGGCTTATATAGGATCACCTTTATAGGAAAAATGGTCAGAACGACGAAACGATGGGATTTGAAATAGTGCCTGAGTTTTCTTTTTCCATTTACCAATAACAGGACCACTTGTTCGGCCTTCGAATACCTTCTTTCTGGCCTGGTCATTGTTTTACTAACATAAAACACTGGGAACTGCTTTCCTTCTTCACTCCATACTAAAACTGCACTTGTTGCAATGCTGGACACTCTAAGGTACATAAAATGTTTTTCACCTGGTTTCGGGGCAGTTAAAACTGGAGGGTTCCGCATATACTCTTTCAACCTGGTCAATGCCTGCCTTTGCTCATCCCCCCAAGATTACCTTCTGTGGCTTCTTATTGTATCAAAGAATGGCTTACAGCGGTTTGATAACCTAGAAATGAATAGACTTAGTGCTACTATTCGTCCGGTGAAAGCTTACACCTCTTTGACTTTACTTGGCTCTACATTTTTTAACAGAGCTTCCGCTTGGGCTGGGTTGACTTCAATCCCTTTGTTGTTGACCACGTGCCCCAAGAACTGCCCAGAGCCTACACCGAATAAGCATTTTATCTGGTTCAACTTCATACCATACCTTTTCAATACTTTAAACACATCTTGCAAGTGTTACAAATGATGGTCCTTCTTTCTACTCTTTACCACTATATCATCAATATAAGCCTCTACGGTCTTTCCCATCTAACTTTTAAAAATCTTGCTGACCAACCTTTGGTAAGTGGCTCCGGCATTCTTCAATCCGAACGGCATGACCTTGTAGTAGTAGGTCCCTCATTCAGTAACAAAAATAGTCTTTTCCTTATCATCCAGATCCATAAGGATTTGATTATAGCCTGAATAAGCGTCCAAAAAGGTTAACCACTCGTACCCAGTAGTAACATCCACTATTTGATAAATCTTTGGCAATGGAAAGCTATCTTTTAGGCAGGCTTTGTTCAGGTTGGTAAAGTCAATGCAAACTCTCCACTTCCCATTCTTCTTTTGTACTACAACCTCATTCGAGAACCAGGATAGATATTGAACTTTTCTAATTAACCCTACTTTTAATACCTGTTAATCTAATCAGCTATAATCTGGTTATGCTCCGGGGCGAATCTCCTCTGTTTCTGTCTTATAGGCTTGACATTCGGGTCAATATTAAAAGAATAACAAGAGATAAAGGGATCGATCCCTGGCTTGTCTGAATGGCTCCAAGCAAATACATCTGCGTTTTGAGACAAGAAACTAACCAATTGACACTTTTCTTCCTCTGCAAGCCCTGATCCTACTCTTGTGGTTTGGTCTGGCCTCAGATGATCGATTTACACATCAACAAGAGGTTCTTTGGTTAGAATCGAAGGCTCCTCCTCCCCATTCTTGTTAGGTGCAGGCTCTTGTAATTGCTATCTTGGGCTAGCAGAACGGATGGGAGTTTTTCCCTTCCGAGCAGCTTTCAAAGTTATAGAATAGTACTCCTTGGCTACGACTTAGTCTTTATGAATATCAATCACCTTGTTTCCATCTGGGCCCAAGCCTCTCATCACTTGGTGCAAAGCGATGGGACACCCTGGACCTTATGAATCCACCTTCTTCCCATCAAAAGGTTGTAAGACGGATGGATCTCAACTATGACAAAGCTTTTAATTAACTCTCTCTCAGTAGCTCAAACTGGAAATTCTACCATAGCGATTGGTTCCACTCGTTTCCCATCGAATCCTAACAAGGGATTCTTGGATGGTTTAAACTTTTCTGGCTTAATCTTGAGCCGGTCGAATGTTATCTTTGGCATGACATTCACATAGCTCCCCAGATCAATTAGAATTCTTCAAACTTGGCACTCGCAACAGGTCTGTTCTGTCAAACTTTATCTAAGCTGATGCATTCTGTTGGTGCAGAGCATTTACACTGTCTATTCTCCTCTTCATTTATGCTTGACGGAGACGAGTTCTGAGTAGCTCTTCTGTCTATTTAGGTCGGCCATCAATTACATTTATAATCTAAACGGGCTGAGTGTTATGGTAATTTGGCTTTTAACTTCTTTTCACTTGTTCAGCCGATCGGTTATGCTCTGCTTTCAGCCCTTAGACATATCCTGTAAATTCTCCCCTTCCAATCAGCTTCTCCACTTGCCTCCTTAAGTTCCTGCATTCATTAGTCTGATGACCAAAATCACTATAGAAAGCACAATGTTTAGATTGATCTCTCTGTTCAAGAGGTTATTTGATTGGTAGGGGAGAGCGAAACTTATCTTTATTCTCTTGATACAACCTGGCCAGAGTGACTTTAAGTGGAGTGACCAACTCCTCTTCTCTCAGCCTCTTTTGTGCTTTCTAGACGTTTGACGCTGTGGTGGAGCTTGTTTTTAATAGATTTTGGTTTTGGACTTCTCCTCCGTTGAGAACGTAGATGTCTTCATGGCATTATCAGTTTCTTCTTCTTTCAAGTGCACAAAACCATCAACTTTTTCATTCAGCTTGTCCATAGTTCTCAGTGTATTCACCACTAGACTTGTGTGGAATGGTGTCCCTCGGTTCATTGCTAACTTGAACTACCGTGGATGGATGGCATTCTATCACCACGCTCTTGATGAGGTTGAATCTGGTGACAAAAATTTGGAGATGTTCATCCTCGTACTGCTTTATCATAAACAGACTTGAAATATCTTTGGTCGAACACATGTTCCCATAATATTGTCCTATGAATCTGTCACACAAATTCCAGAAACTATCCACTGAGCCTCTCGCCAGGTTCTTGAACCAATTGAGCGCTGGTCCGGTCAGGCTCGTAGGAAAACACTTGCACATCAAAGGATCATGCTCTGTGTTTAGAGCCATTTTCAACTCGATATGGTAAACATGATTGATCAGATCAGTCATACTATCGAATAGAATAAAAAGTGGTATAAAAAACTTTCTTTGATTTAGAGCATTTAGGATCCCATCTGTAAACGGTGAATCTATTGTTCGTGTTACCAATCGGAAGGCCACATTCTCCCTCAAAAACCTTAGGAGAATCCTCTGATCTACAGATCTCCTATCTAAACATCTGTAAGCGTACGTTGTCATTGAAGGCCGGTAAGGTGGATCGAACGATCTTTCCTCCGTGAACTCCTTCTGCCATGGTGACGTAGCCTTATGGTAACCAAACTCCATGGCTTCATCTTGTCTCAACCATTTTTTAGATAGATCGAATGCCATGGCTTCCTCTCGTCTATTCTGCTCACGATGTGGATCCAGATGAATAGATTTTTCTCAATCCTCTACATGGTGAGCATTTTGACGGCAAATTACCTCACCTAATCTCTTCGCGGTGAAAATCCATGTGATTGTTCCCTTCTTACTCACCTTGGTGAGCAACATCGGGTTGCATAACTCTTTTTCCTACAGGAGGTGATCTTGGAATCACCGGAGCTTCGCGACGCTCCATTCCAGCTCGCAATTCTACATTTTTTCTTCTCAGAGCTTCGATCATACTCATGAACTCATCAAGCTTCATCTGCTGGCCATTTTCTTATGGATTAGAACTCTTACCTCCTATCATCCTTCTTAATCAGAGCAGAGTCATTAACTATGAATTCCTGATCGGATCTGAACTATGCTAATGCGAATGCACTAGATTTGGCCTCAAAATAGCTGAATTCTGATCTCCTTCGGTTGGATCTGAATCTTTCCTATCATGAACTCATCAAATCTATCTTCGCTAAATAAAACTCGATTGTATAAATCCAACTCCAATCTCCAAAGATCAGCTATAACCAAGACTCTGTAAGATAGATTATGATCTCGTCGATCTGAATCCAACTTCCAGAGATTAAGCTTTTTCTTCATGAACTAGTCTTGATCGAACGTGAATCAATCTTGATCGATTCCCACGGACGACGCTATTGAAGATGTAAGAATAATATTCTCTATTTAGAAAGAATAATCCTACACTTTAAGAAATTTCCCCAACCTCTTTTCCCTCTATTTTCAGTCTATTTATAGACTGTTACAAATATTTTAGAAGCTTCCTAACAAACTCCCTATGTTGGGCTGACCTTCTGGCCCCTCTTAGTTATGGGCCCAATTCCTTTTATTCAAAATAAGGCTTCCAACACGCTCTTCCAGTCCTAGGCCTGACCTATGAAGACCTGGTTCGATTTGGTTGTTCTTGCCCGACCCGTTCCTAGCAATCTAGATCACGCCCAGCCTAGGCCATTTTTGGCCTCCTCATTATATGATAAGTGATTATACGTTTTTTAATGTGTTAGGTAAAATAAAATATATATAAAAAAAAAAATTAAGATGATATATATAGATATTTTTTATAAATCTTAAAAATTATAAAACCCTAATTGAGTAACCAATTACGAACCCTTGAAATAGTTGATTTTCAAATTATCCATTTCTAGTACATCCACAATTAATTTTTTCATACTCCTTTCTAGTTCATCCATAATTATTTATTTTCTTTATATTTTAACCATAGTCAAATAAGTATTGGTAGGCACCTATTTATAGGCAGAGGGCCTTAGAACAAAAAGGCATAATATTTTGTGTCATGAATTCAACATGATTCTGGAATCCTCTAATAAAAATTATTTATAAATATTTTCTAAAATAATATTTTATGTCATGAATAGAATTATATGCAATTATTATTGTTGGAAACGGAGCACTAAAAAGAGAAACTTTGGATGAGATTTGGAATAGACTTGGTTAAGAATTTTTTGCAGATTTATAGACGAGTGCATTCCTCTCCGCAAGGAGATGAACATGGTATATTTACTTTTTCAAATCCGTTTTTGGGTGAATGAGAAATTAATTCTAAAGTGAGGTGTTTTATAAGCCTAAATGGGTTTACAAAATGTGAAAAATATTTGTCCCACATTAGAAAAATATTGAAACCAATTTGACTTTAAATAAGCCAAGTATGGGATTTGGGATTGAGCCCAAGGGCACCTAAGTTTTTAAGAGGGACCTAGGCAAGCTTGGGTCCAAACCAACTACTACACATGCTCGACCCGACCAGACCCAGTTCGGGCTCGGGCTGGGCTTAACTGTGAAATTCGATAAATTTTTTATTAAACGAAATTCTAGAATTTCGGCCTGTGTTGGTTTTTTTTTTTTTAATCTATGCTAGGCTTTTTCAGATGGCTGAAATTGGGCCTATGGTTTAATATTTACTGTGCTTTATAGATGGGCTAGTATTTAATTTAAATTAAAACCAGAAATCAGTTTTTTATGAACTAATGGTTGCACCCTTCTGCAAATTAAACCACCTTCAGTTTTTCCTGAACCATTGTGAACCAATGGTTGCACCCATTCGAAAAAGGCACCTTACAACCTATAAATACGCCTCTTTGGTTCATTTTCAAATCATTCCAATTCAGAATCATTTTCTCTAATTTTGAATTCTCTCATTCCTCTCTCTTCTTCTATAAGTGTTTGTGGGTTCGATCCTTAGGCAGTGAGTTCAAGTCCAAGGTCGAGTTAGAGAGTACTACACCGAGCCAGTTCGCCTATTCCTTCGATTTGCAGTGCTACTACCGAAGGAAGACAAGTCGTTATATCCTAGGAGATAAATGCCACTGAGTCTGTTAGCACCATAGCAAGGCGAATTTGTCTTATAGACATAAAATCAAATTCTAGCCCCAACTATTAATCAGGTTCTTTATTTTATACTTTTAATTTATTTTATTATATTATATTATATATTATATAGAAATATATATATTGTTATTTATATATATAAACATAATATTTTTACAAAATATTTAAATAAATAATACTATACTATATGGTATATAAACCACTATTTTTGACAACAATCTTAAGACAGATTCGGCTTATACTATAGTTTAATTATTTAAATATTGTTGTTATTTTATTTATGTTAATTTGACTGTGGTCTGTATATTTAATATATAACAGATGAATGGCAAGTACAAGTACTACTATGCCTAATGTTCCAGTCAGTCATCGGGAAAAGCCCGAAAAATTTAATGGGGCAGAGTTTAAAAGGTGGCAACAAAAAATGATGTTTTACCTTACAACTCTGAATCTAAGTAAGTACCTAACTGAGACTGCCCCAATGCTAGATGATGGTGAGACTAACATTACCAAGCTAGGAGCTGTTGCTGCATGGAAGTATGGAGACTTCCTATGCAAGAACTACATCCTCAATGAATTGGACAACACTTTATATAATGTGTACAGTCCAATAAATACTGCTAAAGAGATCTGGGTGTCACTAGACAACAAGTATAAAACAGAGGATGCTAGCTTGAAGAAGTTCGTGGTCGGACGATTTCTGGACTTCAAAATGATAGACTCCAAGACAGTCATGAGCCAAGTACAGGAGCTCCAACTGATCCTATATGAGATATATGCTGAGAAGATGACTTTGAGTGAATCTTTTCAAGTAGCTTCAATCATTGAAAAGATGCCACTTACTTGGAAAGATTTCAAAAACTATTTAAAGCATAAGTGCTAGGAAATGCGGCTCGAAGACCTGATTGTCAGGCTAAGAATTAAAGAAAATAACTGCACATCTAAAAAAAAAGCCAAGAATTCTTCAATGGTGTCAAAGGCAAATGTAGTGGAAGCTGGACAAAAAAATAAGAAGAGAAAGCACTCTGGAGAAGGTCCCAACCAAGGAAACAACAAGAGATTCACTAGGAAGTACTTTATATACGGTAATCTAGGACACCGAGCTAAAGATTGTCGTAGCCATAAAGCACAACATAGCCCTAAGAAAAAGACCACTGAGGTGCATATTCCTGAGGAAGATAAGCTAATAGCTTATATATCAGAGCTAAATCTTTCAGCTGTAGTTTCTGAAATCAACCTTGTGAGAAACAATAGAGAATGATGGGTGGACACAGGAGCAACTCGTCATGTTTGCTCAGAAAGGAGGATGTTCATTACCTATTAAGCTATAGATAATGAAGAACAATTCTACATGGGGAATTCTTCGACTACAAAGGTTGAAGGACAAGGAAAGATCAAGCTACTAATGACTGGTGTCGCCTGAACCGAGTTGAATAAATGTGTCAACGTTAAAATTTAGAAATTGTCACTACCACTTTTAACTAAAACATAGCAAAAGTGAGTAGGGATCATCCCAAGGGAAAGGAGTCATATTTTGGAATCAATTATGGAGTAGTAGGTCGAATGATCAAAAGAGAGATTGGATTTGATTAAACTAAAGTTCAATTGAAAATAATGCAATTATCAAACTAGAAATTAGAGGAAAAATAAATAAGAGAGAGGTCTTGGGACTTAGAGTTCACCACCAAGCTTCACTTCACCAAACACTAGCAATTGTAAATTAATGGGGACATTTAAGTTGTAAAATATGTGTGTGTGTGTGTGTGTGTGTGTGTGTGTGTGTGTGTGTTGTGTGTCACTAATTGAAAACTAAGCATGGATGGCAAATAAGTATAGATTGTCTAGTCAATCTAGTGAATAGCACAACCTATCAAATGAGACCATAACCCATTCAATTAAACCACAATTAGCACACATACAATAATCTAGAGAAATGTACTATTTGCACTCATGAGTATGGAACATCAAACAACAAGAATGAATTGTCTACCTATCTAAGAAATTAAAGCAATTACACTACATCTAGGCTAGTGACATGTAAATTAAACTAATTAAACTAAGAGTGTGACATAATCCATCAAAAGACAAGTGTGAACCATCAAATAAATCACAAGAGTATTCAATTAAGCACTATGCTTTGACCATCACTAGATTAACAACATCAATACACATATACATGCATTAATTTCATTAAATCTAGAGAAAAACACATGAACATTCATTCTAGCATACATAGACATATGGATAGAGCTAAATGATCAATTGAAAGCATTAATCCATACAAATCAAGTATTAATCACAAGATCTATATTTTTTCAAGGTCAAAACATTTATTATAACTAAAATCTCCAAAAATATACAAAAGACTAGGTCTGGGAAGCAAACTTAGGTGCTATCTCTAGCCCTAAATGAATGATTTTGCCACTCATTGTAGTGGTCATGGAACCCTCAAGGGCTAGCTTGGAGGTTGGCATCATCATCTATCAAATAAAATTGGCTCTGGTGCGATTTTCTTGGCTTCTTTCCAACTTTGCTTCTTAACTCCAAAATTGGGCTAAATGGCTCTTGTTAGTCTGTTTGAACTTTATTAACCTGAAATAGGTAATAAGACAAATAAGTACTTAAGACATGAAATTAAGATAGATGAATGGATTAAAATACACTAACTTAGGTGTTAAAATGCGTCACATTTGAGCACTGATCAGGTTCGGATAAATTCGGATTAGGCCCGTCCGAATTACAGCCCTAATTTTAACACAAGAGGACGGTTAGATACACTCACGCAAACTATTATACTTCTACTAATTAATATTTTTTATTTTTTTTATTTTCGTGGAACTTTAAAACTTAACATTTTAAGTCAACCTTTAAAATTTTTATGTCTTTATTTTATTTCCTGTTTGTATATATATACACTGGAAGGCACTTATGCGGTTTAAAACAACGGACTTTTCAACAGATCAAACGTCAATTAGGAAAATTACACTACTTTATCAGACTTAACCATTGTTAATTTACCATAATTAGTCAATACCTTTATTTAATCTCTCTCCTTAATCTCTTCCATCGTCCTTACAATCTCAACCACTACCACTATATCCACACCATCATAGCCACCATCTTCACCACTACAGCGACAACACAGCCATATCCATTCTCCAAAATCAGATCCAGGTCACTATGTCTTTCTCTCTCTTCTTTTTGCACTTGATTTATTTATTTATTATTTTTTTGCTCTCTTTATTTTTTTTGCCTTAATATGGACTTACTGTTGCTCTCTTTTTTATTTTTTATTTTTTATTTTTTTCGTCGACCCATTATTCCACACTTCGTGAATAAGATTTTTTTTTTTTGGGTTCAAAGGAAACCAATTTTTTAAGATTCATAAATAAGCACAACCTCCAATAATGGAGTCTCAAACAGAAAACATATATTGCTTAATCATGCCATGGAAACAATAAAAGGTCTCTAAAAAATTGGTAGTTATGTTATGGCTGTAGTGGTGAAGATGGTGGTTATGATGGTGTGAATATGGCGATAGTGGTTGAAATTGCAAGGACGATGGAAGATATTAAGGAGAGAGATATTGAATAAAAGTATTGGCTAATTATGGTAAATTAACTATGGTTAGGTCTGATAAAGTAATAAAGTGTAATTTTCTTAATTGACTTTTGGTGGGTTAAAATGTCTGTTATTTTAGACCGCATGAAAGCCTTTATGATATATATACACATACATATATATAACCTTCATATTTACTTTTTTGTTCAATTGTCTTTATATATATATATATATATTTGTGTGTGTGTGTTTGAGTGCGCTCTCTTTAGTTTTCAGTGTTATTAGGTTTTAATTGGAATAATAT
>JAOTQH010261631.1:0-11212 GCA_025631255.1 Cornus kousa | reverse complement strand
ACAATATATACATTTCACTTGTCCCTAAGGTTCCAAACCCTTCCACTATTAGTGACTTCAGGCTAATTTCCTGTTGTTCAACTATTTACAAGTGTATATCCAAGCTTATAGCAAATAAGCTCAAACTTACCCTCCCCCTAATCATAGACCAAGCCAAATCAGCTTTTATCCTTAGAAGACAGAATGATGATGGTACTCTCTTGGCTCAGGAGCTTTTGAATGGGTATCACAGGCATACAGTTTCTCCAAGATGTGCTCTAAAAATTGACTTAAGAAGAGCTTTCGACTCAGTGTCTTGGGATTTCCTTTTCCAAGCTATGATGCTAATGGGATTCCTTCAGGTGTTCATTGGCTGGGTCAAAACTTGTGTCACCACACCTTCCTTCACCATATCAATCAATGGTGAATTTAATGGCCTTTTTAATAGTGTCAAGGGGGTTAAGGCAAGGTAACCCCTTGTCACCATTTCTTTTTGTGATTGTTATGCAGGTGTTCTCATTAATGGTGAACAAAACCACATCTACTATGCCATTTAAATTCCATTGGAGATGCAAGCACTTGAAGCTCACGCACCTCATCTTTACAGATGATCTTATGCTCTTCACACTTACAAACATGCCATTCATTGTAATTCTTAAGTACACTATTGAGTCATTATGTGCACTCTCTGGACTTCAAATTAACTATAACAAGAGCTAATGTTTTTTATCAGGTGTAAATGAAGATTTGGAGTCCAACATCCTTTCTTTCATTGGTTTTGAAAAAGGGATACTCCCTATAAGATACTTAGGTGTGCCTCTGATCACTACCATGTTGAAAGCAAATGATTGCAGATCCCTGATTAACAAGATCACTAAGACAATTGCTCACTGGACTAGCAGAGACTTCTCCTTTGCTGGCAGGCTACAACTTATTCAAGCAGTGCTATTTTCTACTCAACTCTGTTAGAGCTCAAAGTTCATTTTACCAATGAGTATCATCCATGAAATGGATAACCAATTTAGATCTTTCTTGTGGTTAGGTCCCTCTCTCAAGAAAATAGGTTCAAAAGTGGCTTGGGACCTATGTTGTCTGCCTAAGAGGGCTGGAGGTCTTAGTATTCCAAACCTAAAAATATGGAATGAAGTTACTGTAATGAAACTTTTCTGGCATATCATCAATTCCAAATAGATGTTATGGGTTAAGTGGATCAATCAATACTTGCTCATAGGGAGGAGCATTTGGGAGGCCAAGATTCCAGGCCAGTGCTCTTGGAGCTGGAGAAGGCTCTTCAGCTTAAGAACTTCAATCAAATCTCTTATCAACATGAAATTGGTAATGGTTCAATCACTAATTTTTGGTTTGACAACTGGTGCAGCCTTGGACCACTTCATTAGCTTATCCATCCACAGCAGCTCAGAAATACTGGCTTTGACACAAAAACAAAGCTAAGCTCATTTATATCAAAATCCAATTGGCATTTCCCTCCTTCCATTACCACATTAATCCCTCAACTTTTGCAAGCTAATAACTTGACACTGCCATGTCCAAAGAAACAAGACAAAGTGTTGTGGATCCCTTCTCCTAGTGGAGTTTTCTCAGTAGCACAAACCCTAAAGCATTTGAATCTTCACTTGCCAAGTTCACCATGGATTCAACTTGTTTGGTTCAAGAACTCAATCCCTAAACATTCATTTACCCTATAGGTGGCCATACAACATAAATTACCTACACTGAATCGAAGGTGCATATCCCACATCAATGCCACCATTTGTTCATTATGCAATTCTCACTTGGAGTCTCATGACCATATTTTCTTCTAGTACGACTACACAAAGCCCCTGTGGTCATTCATCCAATCAAGGTGTGGTTTCCATATCCATCCTAACTCATGGCAGTCCCTCATCATTTGGGCTTCTCACCACTGGAGAAACAACAGAAGGTTCTATAGCAACTCAGTGGCAAGTCTTAGATACAATAAGACAGAAGCTCTTGTCATCTACACTCTCAGATTCCCCAAGTTCTAGACGTATCATTGAAGAGTGGGAACTCCCAGCCTCTGTTATAAGACCACCGGCAAAGCCTCCAGACAATAATTAAATCTTGAAGGGCGAGAATCACTCTTCATGCTTATTGCTTTGTGTTGTGTCCAGTTTTGGGCAACCTTTATTTTCTGTTGCTCTTGTATTGGTTACTTTTGTGTTGTTCCTTATACTATTGGGCTTGTAATGTTTGGTTAGCCTGGGCTAACTATCCAGCTTGTATTTTTCTTGGTTTTATAAAATTTATTTACCTTTAAAAAAAAAAAAATTAAGAATTGTTCAAGGTATTTACAAGCCAAGAAATAAAACTTGATTAGGAATGTGGTGTTACATTTCTTAGACTTTTAATATGCATACATTTTACTTATTTTTCGAGATTTACATCACAAAATTAATTTTGTGATGTTTACCATTTCCCTGATAAGATACATCTTTTAAAATTGCATACTCGTTAAAGAAGTTGGATCAAATGACATGAGAGAAGAGTATGTTTCTTTACAAAAAAAAAAAAGGGTGGTCAGGGTAGGTTATGACAAAACAAGAGGAAAGGTTGCATTCATCTAGATATATCTGGCACATGCTAACTCGGTGCTCGATTACTCAATGTAGTGCTACAAGGGATGAATGTAATACATATCAAACCATTGGGATTATATCCATGTAATAGTTATCAGAGTTCTCAAACATGTGTATTTAACTACACTTGACAACCTAGACTCTTACAATTGAACCAATTATATATCTAAATTCTATGTTTAAAAAATCCTCTTCAGTTATACATTAAGAGTTTTTTCCTAGGTTTATTAAATGTAACCCTTTATACAATTTCTAGTATCTACAAAAGCATTAAAAAATATGCATTTCTAGTGCAGAGAAATAGAAAAACACAAATTTTTGTACAAATTTTACCTTTAAATATATATATAAGTAGTTATCCAACAGAAACCCAAGTTTGTCTCAAAAGCTCTATACCTTGACTGATCCATTCACCAACAACTATTCCAAGTCTTGTTTGCATAGTAAAACTGATTTTCCATGGGGACAAATTGAAAACAAGTACATGATGAATAATTTATGTGAAACAAAGAAATTCAATATACCAAGGTTCACATAATACCCATGTTAAAACAAACACACATGCATACACACACACACACACACACAAAATGATATGGCATATGAATGCTTAAATACTTGAATATGTAGACAATGCCACATTTTCCTACCAACATTAGGTATAAAGGACTAGTTCAGTGCATGAAGGTCCTGCCACTGTGGGATTTGGGAAGGGTTTAACGTACAAAGCCTTACCTCCTTATGCAAAGAGACTATTTCCTGCTTTAAGCCTATAACCTCCAGGTCACAATGGAGCAACCTCTACTGTTGCACGAAGGTCCACCCTCGCCAATAGTAGGTATCAATCTATTAAATAATTTGAACATTAAGCCTGTTTAGAAAGTGTTATGATATTGTTTTTCTGATATTGGTATCCAAATTTGGACCCATATCTTGTTTGTGACTAGGGGTGGCAAAGTTCGACACATACACGACACGAGTTAAATGGGTAATGGGTTTACCATAAACGGGTTTGTGTCATAAACGGGTTGACACGGTTAACCCGTTTACTTAAACGTATCGTGTTCAAATTTTAGGGCTCAACCCGTGTAACTCATTTATACCCGTTTAATTAAACGTGTCACCTGTGAACCTGTTTAACCTATTACCTATTTTGACCTGATTAGTAGAGGACATTATGGTCATTTCATACTTGCCTAAGTAACCCTAAATTCTTAAAGCACTCCAAGTCCAGGTCTATTACACGCCTCTCGCTCAAAAGAAAACTTTTTAGTCTCTCGTCTTTCTATGCCGCCTCACTGCCTCAGCCTCTGTGTGATTTTCTCTCTCTCTCTATGATTGAGTCCCTAACCATACAAATTTCATCTCAATCTCTCAAACCACACCATACTTCGAGCTACCAGAAAGATCAACAATCTTGATAACTAAAGATTGAGCGACCAGAAGAAGATTTGAAAAACACAAACTTCGAACGATCGAAGTAAGTTTTCTAATTTTTTTTGTCATTCATCTTTTAGATATACTTTAAAAAACAAAAGTATATCTAAATGCAGATCTTGAGATCCAGTCTGTATTGTGACTTGTAAACTCATTTTTTGCAGATCTTGAGATCCGGTCTCTTTCAAAGAGCTTCAAATATGCTATCAGGTTTGGATGAGTACTCTCCCTCTTTCTAGTTTCTATATATATATATATATATATATATATTTGTGAAATTTCTCAGAACCAGCCGTGTGTTAATGTATATTTATTTCTAATTGTCCTAAATGTGTTTTGTAAAATCCGTACGTTTTGGTGTTTTAGAAAAGAGAGCACAAAGGCTGGTGTTTCAGAAAAAAGAGCATGCAGAATAAAGATAAAGTTTGAGCTTTAGATCTGGATTGACTATTCTGTTATACATTTCTATTTGGCTATGTAATAACGAATAACTTATACAACTTTCACTAATATCTGGATCTTCGGCGGTTTTCGTATGCGACTTTCACTCATGTGCGTCGTCAAGGTAATAGGGTGGCTCATGCTTTCGCAACTCTTTCGCATCCTAGGATTTAGACGGATCAGTTGTTGGATTCTCTTCCTCCTTCAGTTATGCCTTTTGCGGTGGCGGATGTTGGAAGCTAATTTTTTTGTAGTTTTTAGGTCATTGAGTTTTGGTTGTCTTTGCCAGGAAAAAAATAATAATAATAATAACTAATAACTTATACTCACCTTGGCATCTTTTTTTATTATTATTTTCTACTACAAGGTTAACTCGTCTTTGGAGTAGGATTTTTTCACTATTTGATTATATTGTCTGGCTTCTAAGCATTTTAAACAGGTTAATGGGTAAACACCTTAAAGAGTTAATAGGTAAACAGCTTAAACAGGTTAGTGGATAAACAAGTTAAACAGGTCGTGTTTGTTGTGTCTAACACGACCCGTTTATTAAATGGGTTACACGTGTCGAGTTGTGTCACCCGTTTAATAAACAGGTCGTGTTAGGGTTCAGGATATCTGACAAGATTATTAATCGTGTAATAATCGTGTCGTGTTCGGTTGACATGTTTAGTGTCATACCCTTAGGTCGACACGATACGATTATGACACACGAACACGAATTGTTACTTGTGACGGCTGATATTGATTTGAAATAGTTCATAACATATCAGATTTTTGGGCTAAAACCCATATCACCAAATTTGTGATATTGTGTGTTTTGATACTATAGCGGAAAAACTAAAGCAAATTTTTGCATTTTCCAAAAAAAAAATCAAAAACATAATGCCTAAAACATGTCGCATGCCAAACGGACCCTAAGCTTTGAAAAACAGCAAACCAATTTAGATTAATTGCATGAAACAGCTTCAAGAAACAAACGAAATAAAGAAAAAAAAATATGTATCAAACAAATCAATTATGTACATAATCAACAACAAAGCATCTGAAAGTTACATGGAATAGTCCAATTATGTTTTCCATAATATTTAAAGATACAATCAGATCTTCAGTGGAGTCACACAGACATGAAGCCACTACAAGTTCAGACTCCTCATCATAAAATTACCTCTTTTGAAGCCTCAACACAAGAATACATCAAAATCAAATTTATGGTGCATTACATATGATTTAATTTTTCACAAGAAAAATCTTCAATCACAGGTATTACCCACAGACACTTTCATTAACATAATAAGAATCAGTCTAAACAGATTAATTTAAACCACAAGAGCCACAAGTCAGAAACAAAGCCCAAATTATTCAAATGCAGAAGCAACAAATCTTTTGATTCAGTATCAAAGGCGACAAATCGATAACGGAGCATGCTTCTTTTCCGTATAGAATACACAAAAATAAAATAGCCAAGATGTAACTACAGCGAGTAAGAACTTATGAAACAATAACCAATGGATTCTCACAATAGTTAACCAGTAATTGGACAGTTAAATGTAGTAACCAGCAAAGACTCTACTCAAAACAAATGTAAAACAAGATAAATCCATAATAGAAGGCATGTCATAGAATGGTTTGACAGAAACATATTTAAACCTGACCTTATTAGAATAGTCTCTCTCAGTGTGATCATCCTCCATGATATGAAAAGCTGAAAATGTTCATTGATAATCCATGCTGATCTGCAAAAACTCAAAAGAACAAGAGAAGAAACAAAAGGAAAAACAACTCCTGCCATTTTTACACCCTTTTCATCACACCAAAATCAAAAAACAAAAAATATATAAATATATATTTATAAACAAATGAGCAATATATATTAGAAAAACCAGGTGAAAAGCATAAAAATGGAAAGAAAATAAAAAAACCCATTTGCACATAGAATACAAACAACATAAATTTCTCACAAAACCAACAAGATTCAGGTGAAGAACAAAATCATATGATAAGTAGCCATTTTCGCAGAGAGTACAAGACAGATTCAGGTGAAAAACAAAATCCAATCAAACCAAGAATCGAGTACAAAATCGCATGCGCAACAATAAAGAAAAGAAGGGATGACAGTAGCATGAAATTAGCTAGCATGAAGACAGGTTTTGAGTGAGGACCATCCTATAGTGACTTATACATGTGATATATCTGACGTGCTTTAAAGGTAATGGTCCCATAATACAAGTTTTCCGTTAATTAAGCACAGTAATTAGGGCTACCTTCTCAAAGAAACCCATCAAAAGTCACGCTTTCAAACCTACTAACCCTAATAAAATAATTAAATATACATTTAAATATTCCAATTTAAACAAGAAAAAGACGAAAGTAAATCGGCACCAGAGCTAGCAAGTCTACTAGTATCATCACAGCCATTCCTTCAACAGTTTAACTACAAAACCCACTACTACTAATTATCGAAAAAAAAAAAACCCACTACTACTACCAAAAAAAAAAAAGATACATATAGAGAGAGTGATACATACATACATCAAACCTATATATATATATATATATATATGGAACGGAAAGACAAGTCGGAGGGATTAAATTCCGGCTCCAAAAGCTGACAGGAAGAGTAGTGAGCACACAAAAGAAATGGTATAGACTTATACAATTTTTGCCTCTGTGTGCTCACTCTCTTCTGTCAGTTTTCAAGATGTACCAGAACAAGGGAAAAAAAAAAAAAAAAAAATTCAAACAAAAGTACTTGTAGTAGTACATTTTTTTTCCCAAAAATGATAACAACTCACAAAGTAAGAGAAAATGAGTCAGATCTGAGATACCCATTTTTGGTAAGGTGCAAAAACTCTTCAAATCTAAGATCCATATGTTCCTTTCAGTGACACAAAGAGATCAACCTTGAGAAAATTTTCGGGTTTGATCATACCAAGAAAAAAGAACCCACAAAGCCAAAAATGAGAAAAGAAAAAGATCTCATTTTCTCTCTCTACCCAATTCTCATTATCTCTTTTCTTTTATGCATAACCTCTTTTCTCTCTCTTACATGCAGGACAGACAAGTGTCGCATGTGACACACACTGACTTTATCTGGGCAAACAGTTCGACGGAGACGACTGAAAGAATATAGAGAGAAAAAGTTTAGAGAGATAAAGAGGGGGGGAAGGGGGTTGGGTGATGAGGGATGAAGAGACGTGCCAGTCCGGTACTTAAAATGGCTTTTGGTTTCTTTCTTTATCACTTGTTTTTTGGAGTGGTGGTGCTGTGCTATTTACTGCTGGAAGACGAAATGTGCACAGAGCTTCTGATTGGTGGGGATAGATGCGTCAGGCCACGTGTTGGGCCACGTGAGCTTGTAGAGTTGTGACTGATTTATGGCCGTTGATGTGATTTTCCATTAGAAAATTTTTTGCCGTCTGATTGTGTGATTAAGAGTCCACTTGGGTGGTTTTTTCTTGGAAATTTCGCTGATGAGTCTGCGCCAATTGGGGAGACAGGTTTGATGTGGCATTTTAATAATCTACACCCGTCTATCTTAACATGTACTACAATCGCCAACTTGGCACCAACAAGAAGGACAATATTTGGGTCCAACCCATGTTATATGAAGTTCAATCAACCTGGCTACGTGGACCAATAGAATGTTGACACGTGTCCAAAATAAATATAAAATTAAATTGGGCATTGCCCATGAATTTCGGGTATAACCCACCTTCTTTTTTTTCTTTTCCTTCTCTTCTTTTCTAATCTGTGACTTTTTTTTCCTCCTCTAATCTGCAGCGACGAGGGTACAGTACCCTACATCGCCAAACCTATACTTTCTCCAATCTCCAGCCCCAAACCAAGGCTCTGCACTAGGGCTGCAAACGAGCCAAGCCGTTCGTGAATTACTCGGGCTCGGCTCGTTAATTACTCGGCTCGAGCTCGGTTCATTTATAAATGAACCGAGCTCGAACCGAATTCTGAGGCTCGATTCATAAATGAGCCGAACCTGAACATCAGTAGGCTCGGCTCGTTTGTTCATGAACCGTTCACGAGCCGAACTCGATAAGGCGTTCGCGAACATACTCGATTATTATATATATATATATATATATATACATATCTAATTATAATATATAATTTTATGTTATGAAGGCTTAGTCCACAAGATATTAAAATTTTAATTTATGTTTTAAACTCAATTTTATCATTTATTCATTTTAAAACAAAAATCATGCCCATTTGTACAATCAAACACAAGCCCATTAAATTTTTTAGTTATGTTTTAGACCTAATTTTATCATTTATTCATTTTAAAACAAAAACCAAGCCCATCTGTACAATCAAACACAAGTCTATCTATACAATCGAACCCAAGCCCATATCTTATGTCTAACCCTAATCATCTTTCTTTTTTTTCTAAAATTATCAGTAGCCCAAGCAACAGCGGCAACACACTCAACAATTTGCTTTCTATCATGAAATCTTACTTCTCTCTCTTTCTCTTCTTATATTTGATTTTTATGTATTAATTATCTTTTATCCGAACTGATTTTTAGTATAGATTTTGGAATTTACTATTGATTTGTACATCTCTCAACTTCTTCCCTCAAAATCAACTTTGGTAAATTTAATTTTCGATCAAATTTATCACTTTCTCTTGCTTTTTCTCTCAAATTTTTCTCTTTTTATTGCTGCAAATCTATTCCTCTCATTTTTATTTATTTATTTTTTTAATTTTTTGTTCTAGATCTGTTAGATGCGAAATACAAAATATACATATATATATATATATATATATATATATTAAATAGCTCAAGCTAGGCTCGAGGATCGTTGAACAGAGCCTAGCCGAGCTTGAATCAAAATTTCTCGGCTCAGCTCGAGCTCGAGCCAAGCTTGAGCATTCTATCACTTGAGCCAAGCCGAGCTGAGCTCGAGCACTCTATCACTTGAGCCAAGCCGAGCCGAGCTCGAGCACATCATGGCTCGGCTAGATTGCAACCCTAACCTCTTGTGGTTCAGGCCCATGATTCAATTCTTCAACCCAATTTAGATACCATGTGTCTCCAGCCCAGTCTCTTCTTGCAGCCCAAACCTCTGTCACGTCACTATATTTCAAGCCCAATTGTAGTCCAAGTCCAATTATCAAAATGGGTGTCAACAAACTCCTACTCGTCAATATATATAATTGGATAGATATACCATTTGCCTATAAATATAGAATTAGAGAGAGTTACAGAAGATGAGCCAAATCTGTTTGCACATATAGACCGTGTGTAATATCACCGTGTATCATTTGTTGAATTGTCAATTCCAATTTTTTTTAGTGAAAACTTTTATTTGAATAAAGTGTGTTGTATGCTGAAATTAAGAAGGAATTAAAAAATTGGTAATGTTTGACAACGGTTAGCTCTATTCATTGCGTCTATTATAAATATTCAGGAATTTTATTCTTTTAAAAAATACAATTTTATTAGAGTTTTTTTCTTTTTCGGAAATTGTTTTATTAGAGTTTTCCCAACACAAGAAACTTTATGGTTTTATTTTTTTATTACTGCTTAAAAACTGTTCATTTCCTTTTTTTCCAATAGGACGTATTCTATAAATTTGTCTCCTAGAAATTGAAAACTGCGTTTACAAAATCTGCGGTTGCACACATATATGAAATATCCATATATATATATATATATATATATTGATGAATATATATTAGTATTCATAATTTCATATATTATTACTTCTTGAAAAAAAAAAAAAAAAACCGAGCTATCGGATTAACTAATTCATTTAATACCTAACCCAATTATGACCCACCTTAAACGGGGTCATTAATGGGTTAATGACTCATTATTGATCAATTCTATTTATCATCAATTCAAAATTCGCCCAAATCCACCCTTTTGCCACTCTCTCTCACACACACACATATATATATATATAAGATCATGTTCAGAAATCACAAGTTATACTCATTTACTTAACGAATTAATACAAACTGAACTTTTCATGAGTTAGTCCCAAATTGTTCATGAATAGTTAGATTTATTTGTAAATTTGTAACCCTAATAATACTAAAATATAATTTTTTAAATAAAAATATAAAAAAATTTCTTAGATGATAAAATGATAAAGATTTGATACCGGTAATTGTCTTGATATAATTTAAGTATAGTGAAAGATAAAGTTGTTTATAGGAATTTTTTTTTTTAATTAATATAATTACTTTAATGTTTTTCCTTATTAGAGAGTAAAATATCATATTTGCATATCTTCTTTTTTTATTAGTTTTTCAACGCTAAGTTATGGCGATGTATGTTCTGAACATCCAGTGGTCTAATACTAAGGTTGTATTGTAAATTTGTAGTGTACACAGTTGAAGACTTGAAGTGCATAAAAGTAAACTGTGTAAAAAGCAGTGAACAATTTTTTGGCTTCAATTTATAGAGATTAATTTTTTTTTTTTTTTAGAAATTCAATTTAACGCCTAAAAAAATGATAACAATTCTGCCCTTGAAATTTCAGGGGCAGAGTTGTTATTATTATTATTTTTGTGCTTATGTATGACACATACTTATTTTTCTTGTTTACATCTAAGAAGAGTCGAATCTTAGACATACGCCTCCTGTGACACCAGGTCTAAGGTTCACCCAAAAGATATATAATGTAAACAAACAAATGTACATATTCAACAAAAGTACACGCGAATACTACATATATGGCATCGACAAAAGGAAAGGAAAATGCTTGATTAC
>JAOTQH010261610.1:0-11213 GCA_025631255.1 Cornus kousa | reverse complement strand
TCACCGAGGAGAGATCACCGAGAAGAGATTACCGAGAAAAAGTCGAGATAGAATCAAGATCGGAGAGTTTAAATAAGACTAAAAAAAAAAAAAATTAAAAAGGGATCGATTTCTGCTCTGATACCATTTTGAAAGAGAGAGAATATATGAAAACATATATATATTATTGAGTTAGTAATACAATATTACAATGGTGTTGATATAGGAGAAGCTATGGGAGTTGGTGAGCAGAGAACAAGTAAACCCTATACATGGTAATTCTATATATGGTAATGAAGGGTAGGTGACAACTCATACAATACTATACAACACATGTGACAACTCATACAATACTAACTGTACACGTGTGACAACTCATACAATACTGTACAACGCAACAACTCATACAATACTGTACAACACACTACAATTCAAGCCTTTTGTAATATGATTGACAGAAAGGAGGTTATTGGTAAACTTTGGGATATGAAGAATAGAGGATAAGGTAAGATTAGGAGAGGCAGAAACAGTGTCCTTCCTTGCAATGGAGGTAAAGGTGCCATCAGCCACTCTAACCTTATCCTTACCAGAACATAAACTGTATGAAGTAAAATCAGATGCTATACCAGTCATGTGAACAGTGGCTACTGAATCAACGATCCAGGGCGGCTCAACAGATATGTGGATACTTGATCTATCGAATGAGAGGTACCTGTCTGAGCGAAGTTAGAGGTGGAAATGGAGGAATGTTGTGCTAGTAGATGTCGGACAGCATCAAGTTCAACCCCGGACAAAGAACTCGGTGGCCCTGAGGAGGCATGACCAGTAAAAGTAGTCTCACACTTTGCAGTATGTGCTGTAGATAACCCCCTAATTGGACCAGGCTGCCTAGCATTTGCATGAGCAGGAGTTAGAGTAGGGCGACCGTGTAAATTCTAGCATGTTTCCCTAGTGTGGCACGTAAGCATCACACCTTAACTTTCTCTTGTCATTTTGCTTCCCTCTTTTTGGAGGATTTGGTTTGTTCCATTTTTGTGTGCCAAGAGCAAACCTCTTAGACAATAGTACTTCTGGCTTAGGCTTAGTGTATACAGGTGCAGACATAGCCTTCATTCTACTCTCCTAAGCCAGGATATAAGAAAACACATCTCTAATAGAAGTAAGTGCTGGATACCTTCCTAACACTGGTACCTTAGCTTGCTCGTATCTCGGATGCAAACCACCTAAGAACTCATAGATTCGATTCCTTTCTACTATAGCATGAAATGCTTTAACATCAGCTGCACATGCAGGTATGTAGTCTTGGTAGTGATCTAACTCTTCCCATTTACCACATAGAGTGTGTTAATATGTAGCAAGAGTTTGGTCTTCCTGCTTAAATCTTTAAATCTATTGTTAAAGTTCATACAGTTTTGTAAAATTATCAACCGAGGAATACGTCTCTTCCATAGCCGTCTATAGCTCTTTAGCTGTTTTAACAAACAGAAACCCTTTGCTGATCTGTGGCTGCATTGACTGCAACAACCACGTCATAACTAGCGCATTATTTGCACTCCACTCTTTGAATTCTGGATCACTCTTGGAGGGATATGTGACAGTCCCTTCGATTTGGTCGATCATCCTATGACCAGTGATATGCACACGTGCAGATTGAGCCCACTCCATATAGTTCGTCTCATCTAGTCTAATAGTGGTAATACAAAGTCCTAGATGGTGATTACTACTACCTCCCAATATTGGAGTCAGACTAGGAGAAGACCTAGCTTCTTTCGAAGTCACGTCTGAGCCAGACATTTATTCAAACAGTTTTCGGGTATACAATCATCAGAAATAAAATCAGCAACAAAATACGTAAAGAACCATCTCTCTAATACACAAACCCTAGAAACTTTACTGGCTTTTGAGATGCCTAAAAAAGCGACCACACATTTACCACACAAACCCTAGAAAGCAATAAAGTAAACCATACTAGAATCGCAAACGACGAAGAAAAAGCCGTTGTTGCAGAACCACGTGAACACGTAAAAAACACCAATCGAGACTGAAATAGATCGAAAACAGGTCCAAAAAATTCGCGGTACGTGTAGATGTTATTAACACTACTTCCTTGCAAACAAATCCCATCTTGGAATCTCTTCAAAACCCTTCACGCCCACTAGGGTTTACACAAACTTGCCCTAGGGTTTCCAACTACACACCTAGAGCTTTACAAACCATGCTCTGATACCATGTTGACTTTAAGATATAATTAAATCAAGAGTGAAGTATAAAGAAAGTGGATAAGAGAAAAAGAGAGATGGGGAAAGAGAGAAAGAATACTTTCATCCTTCCACCACATTCTATTTATTCTAACAAGTTTTAGACATTACACATAAGCCCCAATATTATATAATTAATAACAAATAAGCCCTGACAACAAGTTTCACACTACAAATAAAGTTGCTGATGTTAAAATTTGATGTAGAAAGGTTGAGGTTTGGTTGGATAAAGTTTCAGGAAAAAAGAGAGGAAGTTTTGAGGGCTGTTAAGAGATTGTTCTAGTGTTCTGAATATTAATCCGTAAATAATAACTTTCCTTGTTAGAATATATTGTAGAATATATTATTACTATATTGTTGAATATATTATTACCATGTATAGGGTTACCTAATAGGGTTCAGGTTTCTTGCCCTCCACACATCTCTTCACCTATATAAACTCCTATGTATCTTCATATTTTACACATCAATACAATATACAGTTTCTCTCTTTTATATTATTAGTGCCAAGCTCTCTGTCTTTTTTATTTTATTATTATTTTTTCTCTGATGGCTTCCAATAAGTTCATCAAGCATACATTCTGTTAGGTGTTTGAATTTGATCATCAACAAGTCCTTTCGCAATTCTGAGTATACCAGGCGACTGTTCATACTCAGATCATCTTGACGCCACCAAAAACAGCCGAAAAGACCCACGCACGTGCCCCTACGTGCCACCAGAAGTCTCAGCATTTTTTTCCAGTCAGTCACGCACCCCGCTTTCACGGGCACCCAGGCGCTCTCATGTGCCTAAGCATAGCAGAACCATGTTGTACCACTTGTCAGGCCACGCCATCCTGCCACATCGGCATTTGCCATGTCAGCAATTCCCACGTAATTATTTTCCACGTCAGTGCTGCCACATTAGCAGTGCCAAATTTATTTATTTTATTTTTCCTTCTGAAAACACTAATTTAACCCATTTTTTCGCGCTAATTCTTAATTTACAGTCCGTTTTTGCATTCAGAATTTCTAAATGGCACAAAACGAGGTAACTCACTCTATTTCAGTTATTCTTAATTGTGACGATTACTCCTTTTGGAGTCAATTTATGCACAACTTTTTGAAAGGTCGCAAGCTATGGTTCTATGTCACTGGAGATCGTACAGAACCTACTCAAGTTAAAGAAGAGACGTTAGATGCCTATGTAGCACGTGTTGAAGCTGGGACAGTAACAATCACAAGATCATCACATGGTTATGCAACACATCTAATTCTTCCATTGGTATGGAATTTGGGAGTTACGACATAGCCAAGGAGGTTTGGGATATGCGTGCCTCTCGCTACTTTGTTTTGATGGGGCTCGACAATTTCAATTAGTGGTTCAACTTTCTACTCTTAAACAAGAATTAGGTTAGCGAATTAATGAATTCTTCTCTCAAATGAAATGCTTATGGGATCAATTAGCTCTTTTCGAACCATCATGGGAACATTCTTCTGAAGCAAAGAAATTTCTCGAGTATCGCAACTAGATTCGACTTTATCAGTTTCTGATGAGTCTTCATGATGATTTTGAATTAGTATGTAGTCAGCTTCTCCATTGTTCACCTCTTTCCTCACTTGATCAAGCTCTCAATGAACTTGTTCGATAAGAGACACGATTGCAGACTCGTTGTTCCCAGAATCATCTCACTGTCTTAGCCACACCATCTTTTGCTCCTCAGTCAGTGCCATCTCAGTTAGCACCAGATCGCCCCGCCTCATTTTTTTTGACACAATGGATGCAACAATAACAATCAATCTAGCTGCAACAGATGCACCAATAACAATCAATCTGGCTCCATTGGACATAGCAACAACAATTGATCTGGCTCTTAGCAATCCAACACCAAAAAGGACCGTTCATCTCTTTACTGTATTTTTTGTCAGCTTCCAGGGCATAGCATTGACTTTTGTTGTACTTGTTCTTGACTTTCCACTACAGTTGTGTCTAACACAGAATATATCTAACCACCATCTTTAATACTGGTCAACAACTCTTCTTGCGAATCTACATCTGCCTCATCTGCTTTCTCTGCAACTGACCTTGAGGCAGTTCTCAACCAGGTTTTATCTCGCTATGAAGGTGCATCTTCCACTGTTCTTTCTACTACACCGGGTAAACATGGTTCTTGGTATTTTGACACTGCTTGCTGCAATCACATGACACTTGATCCTACCATACTCACATTCTAGACTCCTATTTCTCACTGTCCTGTCATACATATAGCTGATGGTTCCACTATTGGCTATTAGTCACATAGGAACTATTTCTCAATCTCAGTTATCTTTGCCCCATGTTTTCTTTTTTTGTTTTAAATCTTTCCCTTAATCTTTTATTTGTTGGACAGCTAAATGAGTTGGGATTGACCATAACATTTTCTTCTAATGGTTATTTTGTACAGGATCCTCGGACAGGACAGGTCATTGGGACAGGCCGTAAGATAGGATGATTGTTTGAACTTTCTTCATTACATCTGTGGACTATCACAATTTTTGCTACCTCTACACAGCCCACCTCTCCTACACTTGATTATGGCATTCTTGTTAAGGTCATGCGTCATTATCTCATGTCAAAACCCTTGGATCTGCGGGTTTGTTAGGCCAGGTTAAACTTGAGTCTTTTGATTGTATTTCATGTTAGTTGGGAAAACAACCTACCTAACCATTTAATAAAAGTGAGTCTTTTGCTTCTGCTCCATTTGATCTTATTCATTCTGATGTTTAGGGACCTTCGACTATATCTACTGTGGGAGGATCACGATATTTTGTTATTTTTGTTGATGATTTTTCACAATTCACATGGATTTTTTTAATGAAAAATCGTTCTGAATTACTTAAAATATTTCGTGATTTTACTTAAATGATTGCTACTCAGTTTTCCAAACCAATCAAAATGTTTCGGTCTGATAATGCTTAAGAGTACCGATAACATGAATTTCAACACATTCTTCAACATTACAGTATAATTTTTCACACTTCTTGTATTGGCACATCTCAATAGAATGGTCGAGTTGAACATAAACTTCAACAGATTTTAGATTTAACTCGTTCACTCACTCTTTCTGCTTCTATGCTTTAATTTTTTTTGGGTGAAGCATTTCTTACTGCTATTTATACAATGAATCGTGTTCCTACCCCACTTTTACAACATCAAACACCCTATGAACGTCTTTATGGAAAATTTCCTGACTACAGTCATCTTAGAGTCTTTGGTTGTACCTGTTTTATTCTTCTTCAACCTCATGAGCGAAATAAGTTACAACCATGTTCTCGACTTTGTTGTTTTCTTGGCTATGGAATTGAATAAAAGGGGTATAGATGTTATGATCTTGTTGATAAATGCCTCAGAATCTCTCGTTATGTCATTTTCTGGGAGCATAAACTATTTCATACATTATTTAAGTTTAGTGGTATTCATGATCAGGCTTTTCCTCTTCCCCCATTTGATACCACTGCAGATCTTTTTCTTGATTCTCTAGAATCATCTAATATAGTCAACCCTCTGCCAGCTGAGTCCTACTCATCTACTCCATTTGAGGTTCCTAACAATGCGCCTACCACACATCTTCGCCCTCATTCCACTCGGGTAAGAAATCTACCTGCACATCTTAGTGATTTTCATTATTATCATGCTCTTACTACCTTACATGAACCTCAAACTTTTCGTGACGCATCTTCTTACCCCTATGGTAGCACACAATGCAAGAAGAGTTAGATGCACTATTGCACTATCCAAAACTTGTACGTGGGATCTAGTTGATCTATCTCCTGGAAAGTCTACTGTAGGATGCAAATGGATTTATAAGATCAAGACTCGTTCAAATGGATCTGTTGAGCGCGACAAAGCTCGACTTGTTGCTAGAAGGTTCACACTGGAAAATGGCATTGATTTTGAGGAGACATTTGCTCCTATTGCACGTCTTTCCTCTGTTCAAACTCTTATTGTCGTGGTTACTTCTCGTCATTGGGGACTATTTCAGATGGATGTTAAGAATGTTTTTCTTAATGGTGATTTACTCGAGGAAGTATACATGCAGCCTCCTCCAGGTTTTCCTCATAATTCTAATAAGGTTTACAGACTTAGACGTGCCTCATATGGTCTTAAACAGGCACCACGAGCTTGGTTTGCCAAATTCAGTCAGACTATCTCTCACCTTGGCTACTCTGCTAGTGCATATGACTCTGCCTTATTTGTTCAACACACCAATCGAGGTATCATTCTCCTTTTACTTTATGTTAATGATATGATCATTACTGGTGATGATTTGGTGGGAATTCAGGAGCTCAAACAGTTTCTCAATCGTCAGTTTAAGATAAAGGATCTTGAACCTCTCAGTTATTTTCTTGGTCTTCAGATAACTACATCTATTGATGGTTACTATCTTATTTAGGTGAAATACATACCTGATCTTCTCTCGAAATCAGGTCTCACTGATAGTAAGATTGTTGATACCCCCCTTGAGTGCAATACAAGACTTAATCTACATGATGGAAAATCTCTTCGAGATGGTACATTGTATCACTAATTGGTAAGTAGTCTGGTTTATCTCACTATCACTCATCCTGACATCTCTCATGATGTCCACATTGCTAGTCAGTTAATGACTGCTCCTCGGTCCACTCATTTTGTTGCTGTTCATCGCATCATTTGTTATCTCAGAGGCACTATGTTTCATGGACTGCATTTTTCTTCCCACTCATCACTTATTCTTCATGCCTATTTCGATACAGATTGAGCAAGAGATCCTACAGATCATCGTTGCACCACGGGCTATTGTTTCTTTTTTGGTGATTCATTTATCTCTTGGCGCAGCAAGAAACTGTGATGTTTTTTATTTTCTCCATTTTTTAATTTTCTGGAAATTTTGTCGTCGCAAGGGTATTTTGGTCTTTTCACGTTTCGTGTACGGGTATTTTAGTTGAGTCCACTTACATTTCATACATTATGTTTTGGTGTACCTATGCATATATGGTATGGAATTAAAGTAAAAGAAAACGAGAAAAAAAAAGGTTGGTGGTGGGACCCACCACTACTGTCAAAGTGTGGCTAGAGACCATTTTTGGTCTCTCATTTTTCTCTCTCCCCATAACTCACTCATTCCCCTTCTTGTTCTTCATTTTTCTTCCCCTTCTTGGTTTCACACTTTGATCTAAGATTTCTCTCTCATTTCTTGGTGATTTTAAGTGTCGTTTGAGGCAAAACGGAGAGCACGACGAGCTCTACGCGTGAGTACCAACAATTTCAGCTTTGAGCCTCCTTAGGAATTTTGAATTTGGAGACCCATTTTGAGGGTTTTGCATCACATTTGAGGTAGGGGCCCTTAATCCATGAAATCTTGTACCTTAGTGAGTTAATTCTCTCAAATTGTTGATTAACTTGACTAAATTGTTTAAATCTAGTGAATTGTTGATATTTATGCATATATGTTAATTGTGTGACTATGTGTGTAAAATGTTCTATGTGAAGAGCATGCTTAAGAGTTGATTAAATATGTTCATCATGCTAGATTCTTGTTGTATAAAAAGCATGTTATGATTTCCTTGATATTCTTGTGAATTATGCCTTGTTGTTTAAATTCTACTAGTTGTGGGATGATAAGCATGTGCATGTCATTGAGGCATCTATGCATTGGCATTAAGCATGAAATGGGAGAAATCGATTTGTAAATGAAAAAGGGAAATTTTGGGAAAACGTTTTGATGAATTGGTTTTGTGAAAACCCGGTCACCGCGGGGGTACCAAAAGGCCGGAGTGTTAATATAGCCTAGAGGGAATTAGGGAGATTGCTCTAGCGTGGTTGAGCTAGCTGGGCCCAAAATGACGCCGCGGGGGTACCAACGGTCAAGGACACTAGCCAATCCTTCTCTCGTGTCGCTACGGGGTCACCAAATGGCGGACTATATTAACAGTTTGAAAGTGATGGATTTTGAATGCTAAAAATGGGGAGCGACATCGGCATGCATTACATTTTATTACATAGTATTGATTATGTTGAGATTTGTTATTATGTTGCGTATTCCCGATACAGTATGACCCCGACTCCTATTGTTCTATTCTTTGTATGGATTCACGGGGACACAGGAGACGTGTCTTAAGTGCCATCTACTGAGCAATTTGCTCACCCCATATACTTAACATTTTTCAGGACAAGGTAAAGAGTTGGGGATGATAATCCACCATAGCCTTAAAGGAATTTGAAGGGCATTTTTGGATGTAATACTTGTAGAAATTGAACTCATTTTGTAAAGCACATGATGCGAAATGTATTAAATTGATTTTATATGTAAACGGTATTGTGACGGGAAGCTTGAACTCATTTTGATGTATATTATCTATGATGTAAAGTCTATGTTTTAAACTTATGTAATTGATTCTAAATAATATTTAATGTGATCACGGGTTAGTTATTTCGTTTGTGATCGTAGAGTAACTCTAGATTTAAGATCTATTACGAGTTCAAACCATTGTTAAGTCTCCATTTTAGCTTCCCTTTCATTTTCATAAGGCAGTGGGTCAGTTTCAGCTGCAAGGCTCGAGGGAGCCATTTCGGTAAACCGAAATGGTGCATCGGTCGATCGAACCAAGTGGGTGCCCTTAAGATCTCCTATTTCTGTCGACCGAAATAGGGTTTGATCGACCAAACCATCCTCTCACTCTCGGGATCTCACCCTAACTCAGAAGTTGTGAAATTGGGCTTGCTTTGGCCGACCGAAGCTCCACTTCAGTCGACCGAAGTGCTCCTATTTGTCCCACATGTTCTTCCTCTCCTGTTATTTCACTCCGGGCCATTAGAAATTCATTGAAGCTATTGTGGATGCAAAGTGATGATTTTAAGAATGATGTTTTGACGCCGTAAAAGAGGAGTTTGACCTAGGTAACCTTAGGTTCGAAAAAGGACCCGGTTAACGGTTCGGACCTCCTGATTCGGGTTATTACAAATTTGGTATCAGATCGAAGGTTCGAAAACCTTTAGGACGACTTGTAGAGGCCTACATAGGGTTGCATGGGGTGTTGTTTGCATTGCTTATATGACTACTTGCTACGTGTATTATTATTTGAAAAAGCATGTTTAACTGCTTACTTGTTTCCGTGCTTACATGTTATGTTAAAATGTTACTTGCATAGTTGTGCATGGTAAGTGTTGATCTGGTATCATTTCCTGTTGAGTCGTCCACGATGGACCTTAGTGTCATGTTTTTGAACCGTTTCCTCGTTTTATAATACGATGTCACGGCGTGAGGAATCAAGGGAGGTTAGTCCTAGACTAACAAGGGGTGATGTTGGCAAAAGCTATAGCTCTAATCCAAAGAAGCTAAATGATGAGGATACGCTTCTTAGGGATTTGATTCCCCTGAGAGGTGTTCCCACAAGGAGGGAAAATGTTAAAGCACCCGTAGAAGTGGGTGAAGGTTCTGCGACACTGACATTGAATCGTTTATTGCAAAGTGCCTTGAGGGCAACAATTGCTGCTAATCCGCAGCTGACACCACAATCAATAGTTCAAGTTGAGGAGACACCAGCTCAGAAGCATCTCAAGATCATTAAGGGGTTTTCCCAGTTGATGTCGGTAATGTTTGAGGGCGGTGCAGATCCAATGGTAGCAGATGACTACATGGATCAAGTTGAAACTCAATTGATCTCAATGGATGTGACAGAGGATCACTTGAAGATCATCCTAGCTACTTACAAGTTTGCTAAGGATGCCAAACTTTGGTGGAAGTCGGTTACGAATCGTCATAAGGTGGAAGAGATGAGTTGGGAGAAGTTTAAGGAATTCTTTTATGAGAAGTATTTCTTGGTCTCCAAAAGATAGGAACTAAAACACTAGTTTCTTGGTCTTATCCAAGGTAGTATGTCAGTGGCGGAATATGAAAACAAGTTCACTTCACTTTCTCGCTTTGTTCCAGAAATGGTAAGAGATGAAGTTGACAAGACTCGGAAGTTTGTCTCTGGTCTTAATGATCGAATGAAGCCATTGATAATGGCACAGTATATCAAGGTTTATTCTGAAGCATTAGAAAGGGCTTTGATGCTAGAGGTAGAAGCTAAGGACAAAGATGCAAGAAGAGAGCAATGGAAGCAAAAGAGGGGTGTAGGGCCGTCTTCAGAAAGATCTTCTTGGAAAAGAAACAAGGGTGGTTCATTTCAGTTTTAGTGGTAGCACTCTGCATGATCTGCTCCTACCACTCTTATGCCAGTTGGGTCTGACAAGAGTGGAATCGTTTATTTTCAATGCCAGCAGCCTGGGCATTACAAATCTAGTTACCCTATGAGATTGTTTTCAGTTTCTTCAGCTCCGAGGGCTTATTATGGGTGTGGCCAGCAGGGTCATTTGATTCAAGACTGTCCCAATCAGGGAGCAGGCACCGGTAGTGGCAGAGGGTCATGACAGAGGCCGTCACAATTGGCTACAGTTCAGTCAGGTTTTAGACCACCGCCACCACCACAGCCTGACATGTCTTCTCAGGGTTCATAACTAATTAGGAGGGATGCTCCTACTATGTTGGTGCAACAGTCAGGTATTCAGGGTGGCGGTTCTCAGGCACAGGCACCACAGGGACGTGTCTTTGCACTTGCACCGGCTGATGCCTCTTCTGGTCCGTCAGTTCTTCGAGGTATCTTTCCAGTGTTTGGTTCTTGGGCTCGTGTTCTTTTTGATTCTGGTGCATCTCATTCCTTCATTTCAGCATCATTTGCACTTGCATCAGGGTTAAAGGTTAGTTTCATGGATCGGGCGTTATGTGTTGATACGCTAGTTGGGGTTTCAATGTCTTTGAGCCAAGTTGTGCGGGATTATTCCAATGTGATAGTCGGACGGACTTTTGTGTTTGACCTTATCCTCCTGGAGATGACTAGTTTTGATGTCATTCTCGGGATGGATTGGTTAGCTTTCTTTCATGCCACGATTGACTGTTTCAGAGGAAGAGTCACAGTTTATACTCCTGAGGGAGATTA
>JAOTQH010261600.1:0-11213 GCA_025631255.1 Cornus kousa | reverse complement strand
TTTGTTGACTTGTGGTTTTGGTTGTTGGCGAATTTTGATGTTGTTAAGTACATCTTGATGTTGTTAAGCACATCCATACTAAATTGTTATATTTAGTTTTTTTCACACTTTTAGATTTCTAGTTGATAATCTAGAGAATCTATGTCATGATGTGTGGTATTTGATGCTTTGAATATACTAACTTGTTATATTCAATAGAACTTGCGTAATAGATTTCAAGTCGAGAACTTTGACAATATATCATGTTGCTTTGTGTAAGCATGTTCTTATTTGTTGCCTTGTGTAAGCATGTTATTACTTGTTGCTTCGTGTAAGCATGTTCAGATATTGTTGCTTTATGTAAGCATGTTCCCATTTTATTGCTTTACATAAGCATGCTCCTTATTGTTGATTATGCATGAATTAAGTGATGTGAATCATGATAGAAATGATCTTAGGTAGCAAGGGTGCTCCCTAAGTCAAACTTTGACATAGACATTAGGTGGCATGAACCCCTTTAACATGTTTCACCATAAGATGATAATTTGTAAAACTCTAGGTCGATGCATGGTCATTTCCTACGAGTAGCTTTATGTTACTCACCCATGTAGTGGGCATATTTTTCAGGTTCAAGGATCAAAGTTGGGTTTCTCATTGTGCTTGGATGACTTGTGGAGTGGAAGGTTTCTATTTTGGCGATGTTTGGCTTGAAATGTCATTTTAGCTTTATATGTCAAAAACATGTATATTTGATTCTAAAATTATAAAATGTGCTTAAGCACACTTTTTAATTCTCATTTTATGTATAAGACATGAGGCCAAGGGCCAAACTTATTTTAGAATTACATTTATGACACAAATGTCAAATTTTGTCTTTAATGAGAATGTATGAAACTTCTTGCGTTTTAGTATGCTATTTTGCACCGGAACGTGTATTATATATAAAATTCATTATCTAGCATCCATTTAACATGTATGAAGTGTGGCCAAGGGCCAAACGACATTTTGAAACCATTTCGTAAGTTCAAGTTTCAAGTTTTCATTCCAAACTCCATTTTTGTCATTTTGGCCGTTGGGGGGGTCATATTTTGTATCGGTGGTATTTTTAAGCTGTGAATCATTCTAACACATCCTATTAGGTATGTTACACTTTTGTGTATGATCATTTTTATGAAAAACCTCTTCCTTGGTGAAATAAGCCTTCTTTGGTATTAGTTTGCACCTTGGTTGAAGATTCTAGCTTAGGGGCATTTTGGAGATTTTTCTTGAGAAATAAATTCTGATCTTGACTCTGTCACATAGAAAATGTGATTTTGGGGGTAGTTTCTTCACGATATTTTTCCAAAAAATGTCGTCTCGGTGTTGGAAATCCGAATTCCATTTCAGTTTCCATTTTCTGGATTTTTTTTTCCAAAGTAGCATGGTCTTAGCTCAAAACAGCCGACTAAGTCCATAACTGAGCCAACTCTTTCTCCAACTTAGCTAGCTAAGTTCATAAAAGAGCTGACTAAGTTCACCTGGGCATTATTTTTCGTATTTTGCATGCTCTCGACCTAACTCAGCCGACTAAGTTTGGCTGCAGTGATGACTTGACTTCAAATGGTCATAACTTGCTCATCCAATATCCAAATTAGGTGATTCTTGAGCCTAAATTCATTATTTCGAAGTCATATTTCTATTGGTACTAGCCATACCCTTAAATTACAATTTTAGTGAGTGTTATGATAGTTTTAGTGAGAGAGGGTTGTGGTACCTCTAAATCGGAGGACGCTGCCTTGTCCTATTTGCATATCTTTGTCATCCGGACTCTGAATCAAGCGATTCTTGATCCTATCTTTATTGATTTTTTGTTTTATTTCTAATGGTATGCACAGTAGCATCCATTTCTGTTTCAAATTGACCATTTTACCCTTGGTTCATTTTTTTTCGAGTTTGAAATTCTTGCTTCATTACTTGATTCATTTGAGTTTCATGGCTTCATGGGAAGTCATTTTGGTGCCTTAGGGATGACGTACATCTCTAGAGGCCATCTTTCTTCTTTTGCTTCCGTATTTCGGATCCGTTAACGGGTCAACTTTCGGTTCATCACTGACGCACCGATTTGAAAAACTTAGGCCGTCACATCTAAAACCCTAGATAGAACCTTATTACGTATAATTAATGGTTTATACAAAACCTAAACTTAATTCAAGCTCTAAAGTGAATCCTAGTCAACCCATAGAAAACCCTATTGAAACTCTACGTCGGCTAACAACCGCGACTTCTAAAAGAACCCTAATTAAACAATTGCAATAAACAAAACTAATTTAATTAAACATACCAGTTAATTTAAATAAAATAAATAATATAATCAATTCATTTTCCACATAAGCATATACCAATGGAAGAAAATAAGTAAATCAATATACAAATAAATAATAACAATTAAATAAATAAATAAATACTGCAATTACCTTAATTAATTAACAATAACTAAAACAAAAAAGCAAATGGCTAAATAAATAAATTAAAAATGCGATTAAACAATTTAATAAATACCAGGACTATCCTTTTAAAATTAGGGGTATGACATCCTTCCCCCTTAATAAAAGGAATTCTGTTCTCGGAATTCGCTCTTACTTTCTTCCCATAATTTAGGAAACTGCGAGCGAATGACATCCTCCCATTCCCAAGTGGACTCAGCCTCATTATGATGACTCCACTAAACACGCACCAAAGGAATAACCCTATTACGAAGGATCTGATCCTGATGATCGACAATACGACATGGTAACTCCAAATAAGTTACATCTAGCTGCAACTCAATCTCCCCAACATCGATATGCTAATATCGATCCTCATCTCATAGAAATTTTTGCAACATGGAAACATGAAACATGTTCTATCCAAATTATCTGGAAATGCCAACCGATAAGCAATATCTCTAACTCGATCCGTAATCATGAATGGACCGACAAACCGCGGTGACAACTTTGCTTTCTTCCCAAAGTGCATAACACCTTTTATAGGCGACACTTTGAGTAGAACCTGATCCCCATCCTAAAACTCCAAAGCACGAGTGCAACGATCAGCATAACTCTTCTGCCTACTTTGAACAGTGCGCATATAATCCCTAATAAGAGCATCTTCTCAGAAATATCTTTAATAAACTTAGGACCCAAGAATCTACTCTCGTCAGCCTCCATCTAACAAACAGTCGATCGACACAGTAGACCATATAAATCCTCCAACGATGCAGTACCAATAGTCTTCTGGAAACTATTAAAGCCTCGCCAACTACTTCGAAGTGAAGTCAGTGCGAATAGGTAAGAATTGAGCTGATTTGGTCAACTTATCCACGATGACCCAAATGGAATTATGATCCTTGAAGGAATTAGGTAATCCCTCCACAAAATCAATAGAAATGCTCTCCCATTTCCATTCCGGTACCAGTAGTGGCTGTAGAGCTCCCGGCGGCCTCTGATGATCAATTTTAACCATCTGACAAGTACTACATTAAGAAACAAAAAGAGCAATATCCCTCTTTATACCTGCCCACCAAAACTACCACTTTATATCCTGATATATCTTATCTCCTCCTGGATGAATAGAAAACTCAGAGTGATGAGTCTCAATCATCACATCCTTTCTCAAACTGTCAGCAAAAGGTACTACTAAATGTCCCTTGTACCTCAAGCCTCCATCAGTCCCAACATAGAAAAATGGAACTTCCCCAGAAGCTATCTCTACAACTTTGTCAATACAATGCTGATCCATGAGTTGTGCTTGTAGAACCTTGCGAATGATAGAAGGTGTAACTACCATGCAAGCCATAAAAGCATTCAACAACTCATCTATATTTTTCAAAGCATTCCACTCAGTGGTGAATAAGGCAGAATGATTAGCATCGGGTTGGCGACTGAGTGCATCTGCCACCACATTTGCTTTCCCTGGATGGTACCATATTGAGAAATGATAATCTTTCACAAACTTTAACCATCTACGCTATCTCATATTCAGCTCCCGCTGAGTGAACAAATACTACAGACTCTTGTGATCACTAAATAATCTGAAGGACTTACCCAACAGATAATGCCTCCAAATACGTAAGGTAAAGACCACTAGTGCCAATTCAAAATCATATGTTGGATAATTAAGCTCATGAGGCTTAGGTTTCTGAGATTCATAAGAAATCGGTCACTCCTTCTGCATCAAAACACATCCAAGACCCTGCAAAGAAGCATCTATGTAAACAAGATACTCTATCCCGCTCTGTGGAGTAGCCAGGACCATTGCAGAAGTCAATTTCCTTTTGAGCTCATCAAAAGCTCTTTGACAGTGTTCATCCCACATGAACCGTACACCCTTCTTAGTCAAATAAATGAGTGGTCCCGCTCTCTTGGAAAACCCTTGGATGAATCAACGATAATATCCTGCCAAACCAAGGAAACTCCAAATTTCGATAGGTGAAGTAGGTTGTCCCCACTTAACTACTACTGAAACTTTGGCTGGATCTACCGCTATCCCTCTTTTTGAAACCACATGACCCAAAAACCTCACTTTCCGCTGCCAAAATTCATACTTATCTAACTTGGCATACAACTAGTGCTCATGAAGCGTCTACAACACCACGCTAAGATATCTCGCATGATCATCCTCAGACTTAGAATAAATCAAAATATCATTAATGAACAAGATGACAAATTGATCTAAATAAGCCTTGAAGACTCTATTCATCAAGTCCATAAAAACTACTGGTGCATTCGTTAATCCAAATGACATTATACGAAACTCATAAAATCTATATCTAGTGAGAAACACTCTCTTAGGAACATCCTGCTCCCTAACCCTCAGTTAATGATATCCAGAACGCAAATCAATCTTGGAAAAGTATGTGGCTCCCCTTAACTAATCAAACAAATCATCAATCCTGGGTAAAGGGTACTTATTGCAAATAGTAACCTTGTTCAACTCCCTTTAATCGATACACAGGTGAAGTGAACCATCCTTCTTCTTCACAAATAAGACCAGTGTTCCCCAGGGTAAAGTACTCCTACGAATGAAACCCTAGCTGAGTAATTACTGAATCTGATCCCTCAGCTCTCTCATCTCCACTGGTGTCATCCTATATGGTGCCCTAGCAATAGGCATAGTGCCTGAAGCTAAGTCAATAACAAAATTGATCTCGCGACTAGGTGGTAACCATGGAATCTCCTAAAAACATCCGGGAAATCCTGTATAATTGGTATGCGATTCAATGACACAGTAACCTCCTCCTCCGTTTCCTCCTCCATATGGAACAAACAGGTGCTAGTAACCCCATTAAAATATGGCACAACAACAACATATAAATCCTGACCAAGTATGGTAAATACAACAAACCTATCATAATAATTTACTTGGGCATGGTAGCGAGATAACCAATCCATTCCAAGTATCCCATCATAAATGTGCATGTCCAGGACTAGTAGATTGGCTAAAAATCTGAGTCTACCAATATCTAGTGTCACAGGCACATCACCCATAAGTAAAGTGGCAATATTACCTAAAGGTGTAAAAATACCATCATGTCTATTGCATACCTATGTCACCAATTAAACTATCTAAACCAACAATGCTAAAAACTCTATAGAGAAAAACACAAAGAAAAATACAAAATACTCCGAAATCTACCCATAGTTAGAACGTCACTCTATTTTGAGAATTCTTCCTTAAATATCAAATTTATCATATTGATTTACACAGGTTCTTTTATAACTCGTAAGTAATCATCCCGCCTCAACCAAATGTACCTATTAGCAAATATATGTTTGTCTGTCGAAAACTAAATCACTCCACTGTGATATTCCTTCATCATCGCATCATATACAATCCAATATAGTTTAATAAAACCATTCGCGTATACAACACAACAATACTATCATAAAACACAATAAAGAGAGCCAAAACTACTAGTTTACTTTATTAAGAACTTGTCTAAATTATAAACTGTCAAACGAATAATCGTAAAATATTCTTTAACATAATACTAGTGTACATGATTAAATCCATACTATACTTTCACTAATACTTCCCCTACTTCTAGTAATTAAAATTACTCTATACAACATTCATCCATGAACACTGGTACCCTCCATTTTGGATGCTCCGGTATCTCCTACATCCTGATCTTCTTCGGGGTCTTCCTCTTCACTTGGCTCAGCTTCGAGCACCACCGAAGTCGTGTTAGGTCCACAGTATGGTGGCCAATCTCATACACCAGAAACCTTCCTTGACTTATACTCCGAAGCTGCACCTATTGGAACCAATTCCTTGGTCTCCAATTTTGCCTTCTTAGTCTGTCTTCGTAGAGGAATCGTTAGAGTCACCTTCTTCTTCCTTGGGTCTTTCTTTGCTTTCATCGTGGACCACTTCCTTTTCCTAGTGCCAAACATTCTAAAATTACAGAATAAACCTCACATCAGTACGTTCTAAGCAAACTGTAAAAGAGTACAACGAATCCTAAACTCAAGCTCTAATCAAGAGAAAACATTACACGGAAGACTTATTCGATAGAATCCTAGAGACACTTGAACCTAGAGTGCTCTGATACCAACTGCGATACCCCTCGGATCCGAAACATGGGTTAATTAGACTCAAGCCCAAACCCGAGGGAATATTAAATAATTAATATATAACCGAACACAGAATACAAAATGAAGTTAAGAAATAAAAGTTTAAAGCTGAATGAAATCCAAAATATATAATCCTTTAAAATTAAATACTTGAAATCCAAAACCTCCACTCGTTTAACAACTTGGGAATCCATCCAGTGGACCCCTAATAAGAAAATCCCAACTGAACTACAAAATTAAAAGAAATCCACAAATAAGTCATGAAGAGAGATCCTATGTCGTCGGAAGAATGAGTGACCGTCTCTGCTTAGCACGAACAAGCTCAAACTGGGAACTAATGTACACCTGAAAAATTAGAGTGGGTCAGGCCTACGAACAAGTTCTATCCCACTACAATTCAAGCAGAGACTCGATACGTATATACACTCTAACCAACTCAACAATAGCTATAAAATCCGTGTGTATAAATATATATATATATATATATATCCACACTATAGACTCTCACTAGACTATGATGCGGGCCTCAACCTGAGTAGAAGGCAATATGCAAAACACACCTGAGTAGGTATGACTACCTAAGCCTAACAGGGTATACCTCAACCAACATAGCCAGCTAAACGTCGTAGTGCATATACGCTCCCTAACCGTCAACTCTGACACGCAAGCTCAAGTCACGGTACCATAAAAATATATTTAAAATCCATTCCTATTTATCCGTAAACAATCTAGTTAGTCGTTCAGTGTAATCAGCCGCACAGACTAACATATAAGGAGGACTCTATTTATTATAGTCCGTACCCTTATTCCACAATAGGTATAACTTAGCAATTTTGACCTAATCCAAACTTAGTATGCCACCATCCCATACCGATGCATACAATCCAATCCATCCAATAGTTGATAGAATATAGACTATACATGTAAATATCAACAGTTCCATAACTTCCCTAATTAATAAAAATAACATACATAAGCATCAATTGATCCATACTAAGCATGCTGAAATTTACAATTTAACAGGCTCATTGAAACTACTTCCCAAAGTCAACTAATTGATGATTCATATCATACATGCATCCATCATTTAATTTCTACCAGGCATGTTAGAGCACAGATATATATATATATATATATATATTAACACGCTAATTTAAGTCCACACCAACACATTCCCCTAATTGACAAAACATCTAGTATATGCAACTGTCAATTTTATTCACAACAACTATAATATAATATCATCATGGCTATATAGGATTATTGACACAATAACTATAATATCATCCCTAAATATTTCCATCCAAAGATTTAGACATTTAAAATCCTTTTTATCCGAAAATCGTAAATTAATTTATTTACAATTTATCTTCTTGATCATGTATAAACATCAGTTGGTTTATCTTGCTTTAATATACTCTCTAAAGTTTTAACAAGGCTTAGAATATCTCTAAACACCTCAATCTAGCTTCTACCAAAATCTGAAAATGCCAAAATCTGAGTCTCGTAGCCCATACAGTCGTAGAAAAACAGAAAAACGAAAAATCGATGAAAAAGCCTGCTCCCTCAAAGAGGAAGCCTGCTCTTTTAAGCTTGGAGCCGGCTCTCCTAAGCCTGGAGCCGGCTCTCCTAAGCCTGGAGCCTACTCCAAGACCCCTAGAGCCTACTCCATGATTACATGGATCCTGCTCTTTGCTCCAAAGAGCCTGCTCTTTAGAAACGAGAGCATGCTCTCCTCTGTTCCTTCATCTCTTTCACGTCTGGCATGTTTCTGATGAACTGAATTCCATTCCTATTGTTCTTAGAGTTCTAAATTAGGTTCCAACATGATCAAGAGGCAATTAAATTCTTTATTCAATCACTATCATCCATCAGAACTCAACTATGCAATAAAAACTTAGAACGAAACAATTGTTTATTCTTGAACACTCACTGTTTAAACCATTCAACCCTATAATCCAGATTAATTCTATTATATTCCCATATGTTCCAGATTAATTAAAACCCTATATACATCAATTTACATGCATTCAATTAAAGGTTATACAAGAAATCCTCAAAACAAGCAGTACAAAATCTTACAACTAGGAGCAGTATTAAAACACAGAGACATGAAAACGTAGTTTAATTTTAAATCATTGTTATCTCCCTCATCTGTTCTCTTTCTACCTCCACAGTCGTGAATAGGGTTCTAAAACCCTAGACGGAACCTTATTACGTATATTTAAAGGTATATACAAAACCTAAATTTAATTCAAGCCCTAAACTGAATCATAGTCGGCCCATAGAAAACCCTATTAAAACTCTACGTCGGTTAATAACCGTGACTTCTAAAAGAACCCTAATTAAACTATTGCAATAAACAAAACTAATTTAATTAAACATACCAGTTAATTCAAATAAAAAAATAATACACTCAATTCATTTTCCACATAAGCATACACCAATGGAAGAAAATAAGTAAACCAATACACAAATAAATAATTACACTTAAATAAAACAAATAAATAAATAAATACTGCAATTACCTTAACTAATTAATAATAACTAAAACAATAAAGAAAATGGCCAAATAAATAAATTAAAAATGTAATTGAACAATTAAATAAATACCAGAACTATTCTTTTAAAATTAGGGGTGTTACAAAAATGGGTGCCACCGTGTACACCATTGGAAAGACAACGAAAAATAAATGAAGTTAGACTCAAGAATTGCCTGATTCGTAGTTTAGACGAAAAAGATATGAAGATAGGACAAAACGGCGTCCTTCAATTAAGAGATACCACACCTATCTCACTAAAACTATCGTAACTCTTACTACGGTTGGAGTTTTAGTATGTGGTTGGTACCATTGGAAAACTGACTTCAAAATCTTGAAGTTAGACTCAAAAATGGCCTATCTTGGACCTAAAATGAGGAAGGTATGACCATTTGAAGACAAGTCTTCATAGCAGCCAGAAAGAGTCGACTCAGTTGACAACTGAGTCGGCTACTTTGGGCCGAGAGTAATAAAAATGAAACAAATGAGGCGTGAATGAACCCATTCAGCTCCTTTAAGAACCAAGTAAGATCTTTTGGACTGAGATCACGAAAAATAAAGGAAATGATGCCAAAATGAACTAAGTCGACTCTTTTGAAAATCCAGTCAACTCGGTTGATGAAAGAGTCAGCTCCTTTGGGTCTAGAGCATGCAAAATGAAGCAATTGATGTCCAGATGAACTAAGTCAACTCTTTGGGGAACTGAGTCGGCTTGGTTGAAGAAAGAGTCGACTCCTTTGGCAATTAAGCCGACTCGATCCTAGGAATAAGGCAAAAAAAATTACAGTAGATGCTGCTATCTGATGTGAAAAAGCTGCAAGACCTATTTAAGGAGGATTTTGAGAGAAAATAGGCCACAGAAATGAACTATAAGAACCAAAGCCAGAGGGGAATTCCAATTTTGAGAATCTTTCCATGCCAGATAAGCAAAGACTACCCAAGCAGAAGAAGTCAGCCTTCAAAAGCAGAGCTAGGCCTATGACCGAACCTATGAATAACCTGCTTGTGTTGACAAAAAGTTAATCACATCATTTTGATGACAAGTCCTCATAAAGTATAACCTCTATCCACTTGGTGACTTAGATCAAAATGGAATGCCTGCTCATGCAATCAACGAGAAAACCCCTTCCCATTATCTTGATATGCTAGCTTAGGCCTTTACCATCAATAAACTGCGAAAAGTTCATTTTTGACCTTATACCAGCACTCTAATTGTTCAAGAATGATTCCCTCCACACCCAAAAATGAAATACGAGTCCCCAAAACATAGATAAACATAAATGATTATTTGCAAGTGTGTGCAATATACTTAAGGGTGCAATTTAGTCAATAAAAAGAAATAAGCAAAAGATGGCATTAAGGCCTCATTACATGTGATCCAAAGTTATATGAAAGATGAAACTAAGGTAAAAATGACATTGGGACTCAACCAAGAAGATTACAAGCCTTAATTCTATTTTCTCCTTTAAAATAGATCCAAATATGACATATTAAACATTTTCAAGGAAATTAAACAAGCTTCAATATACCATACATCTATGGTTTACAAAGAGAATTAAAAGAGGCATGCTAAAAAAGTGCATGCATACAAAGTTACACAAAAGGTAATCCAATGCGACCAAGCCATGTCTAGAGATGTTGTGCATCCTAAAATAAAATTTCTTTACCTGCAAAATAATCCAAACAACTAGGGTAAGTAATCAAGTTACTCGTAAGATGTGGTGCATGCGCATACCCTATAGTTTGAAGTATAACGCAAACCAAACATAGATTATCACAGAGGTGCATTCCACCTAACGTCTATGTTTTCAAAGTACTCTAAGGGATCATTTCAAGCTATACAAATATTTGAAATGATAAATACATAGTATCCAAGTATACATAAACAAATACACTAACTGCATTAAAACTAAAATTACCAAATCACACTCTAGAAGAAATTCATGATTTACAACTTGGAATATAATGCGAAATCAAATAATGGAAAGACTAGGATATGTGGCCATGAGACCATACAAATTATTTCGGGTAATTACGACCCACAAGGTACTACCTAGTGTGCACTATGACTTAGGAGAATTCTTATCCTCCATACTAGAGC